>BDUI01030832.1:0-11605 GCA_002335545.1 Apodemus speciosus | reverse complement strand
TGTATGGAAATCTATTTACTTAAGAAAAAAGAATTTAAAGTGTATGCAGTGCTCCTAATTTGATTATTTATAAGCATATCAATGTTCCTGTTTCTCTTTTCAAGTCCTAGAAATTTTTGTTTGTCTTCTTACACACTAAACTACTTGTTTTGGAGAATCTCAAAAGGGGTCAAATAGTTAAAATAATCAGAAATATGTGAATGGGTGGATTGTCTACAGGACAATTTTATTTAATCTTACAAGATAGTATTGAAACCTGTTTCTCGACCTTAAATTTCAAGCCAGGCWGAGGCCTTTGAAGTAAATTGTTTACATTGATTTGCAAGCCTGTAAACCTTTATGGTAAAGTCTGCTCTTTGAATTTACAGCCTTGCTTAATTCAGCAGTAAATCACTTTCTGACTATTCCAGCGACCCCTTTGGATGACTTTAGAAGAACTGAAAGAATTTGCCTTGAGATAAGATGAAGGACTGGCTGCCTGAGAATCCCTTTGATGTCTATTGAACAGACAGAAGTGACTCCCTGAGGAACAGCTTTCTACCTACTGAGACAGAGATGTGAGCTCCATGCCTCTGCCTGAGTTGGGCATTGGAGGTAAGGAAATGCCTCCCACTTGACCTCAGGCATGGTATCCTTAAATGACTGTACCCCTAAAACATCAGAAAAGGGCCAATCACCTCAAGAACTCTCTTCAGTGAGTAGTAATGGAAAACAGTTTCTGCCTATACACAGGGAAGTCTTAAGTAGCACATTGTATGGTTTCAAAAGATTAATTGCATCCAAGTTGATAAAATTTGACAAGAACAGATTGAGCATGTGAAGTATGGCTTCCAGATAAGCCGTGAACCTCCTGAAAGCAAATGAGCTAATGAACATTTTTAAAGGATTTAAAATCCTCCCTTCAGATCCACCCCAAAACAGGCATTAGTGTTTTGTTATTAGGAATATGGGCAAGGCTCCCTTTTCACAGTTACATTTTCTGAAATACATTCCCAGTTCTGAGGAGTTGTTCAGAAAGAAGAGCAGTATACAGAAAATGAAAATCACATAACGGCAAACTTTATGTCTGAGGCTGAACCCCAGGTTTAGTSTTTATAACTTGGGACCATAGCAAATTTTCCAATCTGTCTCATTTTTCTAATTTCTAAAATGGAAAAAAAAATTAAAAAGAATTATACCCTAGGATTGTTCAAAGGATTGAGTGACTTAACAAATGTTAAGTCCCTAGAATAGAGTCCTACTAACAATGTATCAACACTGGGTTGAGATATCAATACACATTTGGGAGGATACTGAGACAGAGTTTTGCTGTATAGCCTTGGCTGACCTGGAGCATGTTTTGTGAGCCAGCTGCTCTCTAACTCAGGGACACCCACCTGCCTCTCCCTCACAAATGCTAGGATTAAAGGCCTATGCCACCACTGCCCGGAAACTTATTAATATTTTAAGCATGATTTTTCTCCAAGCAAAGAAAGGAAGAGATAAATGAAGAAGCTCCGATGTTTTGAGCAAAGTATTGACTTAGACTTATCTGATGGCTTTCCTATCAAATGTAGGAAGTGATGGAGAACATTGTCAGTGTGGTAAACACAGGGGGATGGCTGGTTTGCATCAGGCAGTGTCCAACATTAATTTGGTTACTTTCAAAGCTTTTGTCCCCTTCTGATCATAGGCATTCATTGTTTCATCTATTAACGGTTTTTCCACACATTTCTAGTTAACAGCACAGAACTTTCTTTGAAAACTGCCCTTGATGGCAAGGTTGCCAACTGAATTTCACAAACATAATTAGTGCTACTAAACAAGAAGCCAAAGACTTGACCAAATGTTAAAAAGAACTCTGCTTATTTTTCTATGAAGGATTTTAGTGTCTAAATACTACATGACACTATTGTTGAAGATCCATATTACTGGGATCACATAAGCCTAAAACTGTGAATTTTCCTCCCCATAATATGTCTGCCAATAAGAGGAAACAGAACAGTTCTTATGATCTCATTAAAGTTTGGATTCTTAAAGCTTGCCCTGCCTGTGGATACTGAATACATATATGCTAAAAACTTGCTTAATACTTCTCTTAATATAGTGTATTTCCTTTTATCTTTCACTGTCATTGATAGAACTATGACTATCACAAAAATATGGTGCAAAGAAGATCTTAAAATGCATATTAACCTAACTAGAATACATCATAGAAATTTATGAGAWTGGTAGAAAAAGATAATGTGATAAACATGTTTATAATCTCCTTTAACTTCCATATACAATAAAGGGTAAAGGCTAAAATTCAATCCACATTTGACTATCTAAAGATATATAGTAAATAATNGATCAAACTGAATGGCTGCATGTAGAAAAATTTGAAGAGGAACCATATCTCTCTCCCTGCATAAACCTCAACTCCAAATGGACCAAGGACTTAACATAACACCAGACATCCTGATTCAGAAAGAGTAGAAATCAGGGAATAGTCTTGAACTTATTGACATAGGAAAGGACTCTCTGAACAGAACACTGTCAGAACAGGCTCTAAGCTCAATTTATAAATGGGACCTTATGAAACTGAGAAGCTTCTATATGGCAAAGGGCACCATCATTCAAACAGAGCAGCAGGCTACCTACAGAATAGGAAAAGATTTTTACCAATTCCACATCAGTTAGGGGCCTGATATCTAAAATAAACAACCTCGCAAAAAACCRCATATAAAGAAAACAAATAACACACTTGAAAAATGGGGTTCAGCCTCAGTGAGAGAAGATGTACCTAACCCTGGAGAAACTTGAGGCCCCAGGGAGTAGTTAGGGCTGGTAGGGTGGGGGTGTAGGGGTGGGAACATCCTCTAGGGGCAGGAGGTATGGGATGAAAATGRTCATGGTCAGGGGTGGACATGGAGGGGGTGAAGACTGGAGTGTGAAAAAGGAATAAAGACTTAAAAAGGAGGAGGATAAAAAAAGATAAATGGAGTATGGATGCAAACAGGAAGTTCTCAGAAGAGGAAACATAAATGGCTGAAAAAAAACTTAAAAAAAATGTTCAACATACTAAGTCTTCAGGGAAATGAAAATCAAACTTACTTTAAGATTTCATCTTTCATCAGTGAGAATGGTGAAGGCCAATAAAAAAATGATAGCTCATGCTGGCAATGATATGGAGTAAGGGAGACATGCATTTGTTGGTATATAGCCACCATGAAAAATCAGTGTGGTGGGTTCCTCAGAAATCTGGGAATCAAGCTATTTCCACATACAGCTATATCCCTCATGAATGTATACCCAAAGCGTGCTCCATGCTACTATAGAGACTCTTGCTCAACCATGTTCATTGCTCCTCTATTCACAATAGCCAGATATTGGAAAGATTCTATATGTCCATCAACAACAACACCAAAAAGGGGTGAAGAAAATGTAATACGTTTATACAATAGAATACTATTCAACTGTTAAAAAATGAAATTTGAAGGTATATGGATGGAGCTGAAAAAAACAAAACAAACAGTGAGGTAACCCAGAGCCCAAAAGTCAAATATGATATATATTCTTTTACATGTGCATGTTAGCTGCTATGTCATTGATAAACAAGCTACAAATCCACAGAAGTTAGGTAAAGAGTAAGGGAATAGAAATAAGGGAAGGATCTTTATAAGAATAGAAGATAGAATATACACATATATGAAAGAAATCTCTATAAAACCACCAAATAATACATAGCTGGGTGAAAGAGGCCCAGCTAGATATATCTCACTACCAAGTAAAAGCTCTAGTTCTAGGAATGGGTTGCATCTAATTGAGTTCTTGGTCCAAAGGTCCCATAGAAATCCCCAAATAATTTAAGCTATTGCTGAAGTTATTGGTTGCTCTCTACAAACAAATGATAAAACCCATTGCTGAAGACAATAGCTATACAACTCAACAAACACAAAGAAGTGAATCCAGGGCCTTCTTGGAGCCTTCACCCCTCTGACTAATGTTCATAGTACTAGAAGGTACTCTGCATGCTATCAAAAGAGAAAAGCACACACCAACCAGTCCAGTTACCTTTAATGTACAATGGTGACTTACCTGTAAGTTACTCTTGTGTAAGAGTGGCACAAAAGTTGTTAGAGTTTGATTGGATTTAAGGACCCATCACTGACTTTATTCTAATGGCCAAGAGCCTGAGACCAGATAGTCCAGGGACCTTAGGGGAAAAAACTAAATGCTACTGTTTTGTTAAAGAAACATAGTCATTAAAAGGATTTATATGGATTTTCTGCTGTACTCATAAATAAGTGTCTTGGTCACCATCTTTTGAGAGGCTTCCTTCTATAGTAGATGAGAAAAAAACAGAGGCCCATAACTGGACAATGCATAGAGAATGAGAGACCTTAGAACACTCAGACTTAAATGGAAAGTCCCCATCAAAGTCTTCACCTCAGGACTTAGGGAATCCCATGGAAGAGAAGGTAGAAAGATTATAAGAGCCAATGTGGATGGAAGACACCAAGGAACACATCCTTCTGGACACATATGAACTCACAGAGACTGTGGCAGCATGCACAAGGCCTGCACAGGTCTAAGACAGATGGGGTCAGAGTGCTGGAAAGGGAAGTGGACAAAGCCCCTATCCCTATCCTAGATGCTGTCTCCACTTGATAACTGCTTGCAAAGGAAAAATTAGTTCCTCTCCGCACCCCCTCCCAGGGAGTTTGTTGGTATTCAATGCTCATGCTCAGCAGTAGGTGGCCAACGGAAAATGACTTCCATGGCAGTGTTGGAGGGTTTCTTTTTTCTCATAATGCTTTGTCTAGGTAGTTTTTTAAACCCTACAGGTCTTTTGCTTATATATTATGGTTTATATTTTGCATTTTTATGGGATTTCTACATGTGTTGATGTGTGTGTTTCTGCATCGGTATTACATTTCTTGTAGTTTTTGTTTGCTTTGTTTTTTTTCCATTGGTTTGTTTTGTCTAATTCTCATTTATTTTTATCTTCTTTCCCTTTTTCTTTCTTTGTTTACATATGTCTTAGATATCTATCTTTTGTCTAATAAGAGAAACAACAAAAGGGTATTTTTTGTGGTGGGAAAGAGTTGGAAGAGGGAATATGGTGGTCACAATATGYTGTATGGAAATCTATTTACTTAAGAAAAAAGAATTTAAAGTGTATGCAGTGCTCCTAATTTGATTATTTATAAGCATATCAATGTTCCTGTTTCTCTTTTCAAGTCCTAGAAATTTTTGTTTGTCTTCTTACACACTAAACTACTTGTTTTGGAGAATCTCAAAAGGGGTCAAATAGTTAAAATAATCAGAAATATGTGAATGGGTGGATTGTCTACAGGACAATTTTATTTAATCTTACAAGATAGTATTGAAACCTGTTTCTCGACCTTAAATTTCAAGCCAGGCWGAGGCCTTTGAAGTAAATTGTTTACATTGATTTGCAAGCCTGTAAACCTTTATGGTAAAGTCTGCTCTTTGAATTTACAGCCTTGCTTAATTCAGCAGTAAATCACTTTCTGACTATTCCAGCGACCCCTTTGGATGACTTTAGAAGAACTGAAAGAATTTGCCTTGAGATAAGATGAAGGACTGGCTGCCTGAGAATCCCTTTGATGTCTATTGAACAGACAGAAGTGACTCCCTGAGGAACAGCTTTCTACCTACTGAGACAGAGATGTGAGCTCCATGCCTCTGCCTGAGTTGGGCATTGGAGGTAAGGAAATGCCTCCCACTTGACCTCAGGCATGGTATCCTTAAATGACTGTACCCCTAAAACATCAGAAAAGGGCCAATCACCTCAAGAACTCTCTTCAGTGAGTAGTAATGGAAAACAGTTTCTGCCTATACACAGGGAAGTCTTAAGTAGCACATTGTATGGTTTCAAAAGATTAATTGCATCCAAGTTGATAAAATTTGACAAGAACAGATTGAGCATGTGAAGTATGGCTTCCAGATAAGCCGTGAACCTCCTGAAAGCAAATGAGCTAATGAACATTTTTAAAGGATTTAAAATCCTCCCTTCAGATCCACCCCAAAACAGGCATTAGTGTTTTGTTATTAGGAATATGGGCAAGGCTCCCTTTTCACAGTTACATTTTCTGAAATACATTCCCAGTTCTGAGGAGTTGTTCAGAAAGAAGAGCAGTATACAGAAAATGAAAATCACATAACGGCAAACTTTATGTCTGAGGCTGAACCCCAGGTTTAGTSTTTATAACTTGGGACCATAGCAAATTTTCCAATCTGTCTCATTTTTCTAATTTCTAAAATGGAAAAAAAAATTAAAAAGAATTATACCCTAGGATTGTTCAAAGGATTGAGTGACTTAACAAATGTTAAGTCCCTAGAATAGAGTCCTACTAACAATGTATCAACACTGGGTTGAGATATCAATACACATTTGGGAGGATACTGAGACAGAGTTTTGCTGTATAGCCTTGGCTGACCTGGAGCATGTTTTGTGAGCCAGCTGCTCTCTAACTCAGGGACACCCACCTGCCTCTCCCTCACAAATGCTAGGATTAAAGGCCTATGCCACCACTGCCCGGAAACTTATTAATATTTTAAGCATGATTTTTCTCCAAGCAAAGAAAGGAAGAGATAAATGAAGAAGCTCCGATGTTTTGAGCAAAGTATTGACTTAGACTTATCTGATGGCTTTCCTATCAAATGTAGGAAGTGATGGAGAACATTGTCAGTGTGGTAAACACAGGGGGATGGCTGGTTTGCATCAGGCAGTGTCCAACATTAATTTGGTTACTTTCAAAGCTTTTGTCCCCTTCTGATCATAGGCATTCATTGTTTCATCTATTAACGGTTTTTCCACACATTTCTAGTTAACAGCACAGAACTTTCTTTGAAAACTGCCCTTGATGGCAAGGTTGCCAACTGAATTTCACAAACATAATTAGTGCTACTAAACAAGAAGCCAAAGACTTGACCAAATGTTAAAAAGAACTCTGCTTATTTTTCTATGAAGGATTTTAGTGTCTAAATACTACATGACACTATTGTTGAAGATCCATATTACTGGGATCACATAAGCCTAAAACTGTGAATTTTCCTCCCCATAATATGTCTGCCAATAAGAGGAAACAGAACAGTTCTTATGATCTCATTAAAGTTTGGATTCTTAAAGCTTGCCCTGCCTGTGGATACTGAATACATATATGCTAAAAACTTGCTTAATACTTCTCTTAATATAGTGTATTTCCTTTTATCTTTCACTGTCATTGATAGAACTATGACTATCACAAAAATATGGTGCAAAGAAGATCTTAAAATGCATATTAACCTAACTAGAATACATCATAGAAATTTATGAGATTGGTAGAAAAAGATAATGTGATAAACATGTTTATAATCTCCTTTAACTTCCATATACAATAAAGGGTAAAGGCTAAAATTCAATCCACATTTGACTATCTAAAGATATATAGTAAATAATGCAAAAACCAACCAAGCAAAAAACCAGTGACTAATAATAAGTAGATGATTGAAAAATTCGAGATTAGACATATGGGACATTGGGGGGGCGGGGAAACCAGGAAAGAGGGAAATGAAATGTAAATAAAGAATATATCCAATAAAAAAAAAAGAAAGAAAAAAAAAGAGTTGCTAAAGCAAGCAAATTCATCTATTCATTCAAAAAAAAAAGAAAATTTATCTAATTTATCTAATAGGGAATTAGAAAATTCCCTATTGCAGATTAACTTGAATTCTTCATTTAAAATAAATATAACCAATCTAACATGGAAAGAATGAGAAGTACAATTGGAATTAGAAAGATTTGGACTAATGAGGCAGGGAGCCAGAGCACTGRATCTCCAGTACTCTTCAAATACCAAGTGCTTTGTGGTCCTCATGCTATGCCAGTATAATTCATTACATTAAAGTACGTTTTCCTAAAACTAGGATGAAATTTGAAGGTAGAGGACTGAAAAGACCTTCACAATCCTAGTTTGTTACTTCTTTTATTGCTATTTGGAAAAGCCAACATACATCTCTCAGTTGAAAGCTGACAACAGGGCAGAGCTCAGAAGCTAATTGTTAAGAAAGGGAAGTTTCAGAAGCTGCATCAACAAAGAGCTTTTATTGGTAAGAATTCTGACCTTGATCACTAGTTAACTGAGCCTGTAAGAGTGAACTGCTGGGAGCTTTATGAAAGTTGAGTCATCAAGTACATCGGATATCCAGCAACCTCTTTCAGATTGTGCAATACCTCTGTTAATTTTAAGCCATAAAATCYGACATGGCCAGCAACTGACTTGCTGAATTAATAGTCACCAATGTGGAAATCTTCACAGTATGATTTASAAGTACTACATTGAAGGCATCAAGGAGAGACATATGCTGTAGTGGGCTAACTGCTAAACACCTAGTTCAACAGAGGGAAAATCTTGGATTATATTCAGGTTGGGGAAGTACTGCTGTGTCTGGGAAGGATGTGAAGTCTAGGATGAAATCTGCTCTTTCAGTTACTGATTCTTATATTTCTAAATGAATATTTCCCTCAACTGTTTATGCAAGTCAGTCACAGTACAGAATATTCCAAGAAGCCATTGTTGAATCTGTTCATCCAGAGATCCTATACTTTGATTAGACATTATTGTATAGTAATTAGAGGTTATTGGAAAGTGAATGTGATTGTTTGAAAACGGTAATTCCCCTTTTTGTTTAATTTAGATTTAGTACAATTAGCTAGGGCACTTTGAAATTACAGTATGAACACAAAATTCCAAGATTCAAGAAATAGAAAATGATAAAACTGCAATCCGATATAATTAGACTAGTTCAGAAATAAGGTGCATGRAGAATAGAGTCAAAGTCATTAAATACCAGATATTTCTACATGTCATCATGCATCAGTAGAGTTCAAGATTAAACTTCAGTAGGGATTACAGTGAGACATGAATATGTGATGCTAAAATGTAGAGTTGTGACTACAGTGGAGCATTTGATGGCAAAATGAAGCATAGTTGTGGGACAACAGAACATSGTGATGATATAATCTCACAAGAAAAAATGTGCAAAATTTCTAAAGCAAAAGATTAACTAATGGCGTTATTGAAATATAATTGGCATGTAATGATCAGACCACAGGGAGTASAGATTTGAATCAGTCTGTTCATATACCTTTCATCTTGCTACAGACAAAACAGTAACATACCTTTCTTTCCCAATTTTCATGTTCTTTGTAGTCCTTCCTTTCTGACCTTTGGTGTGCCCTGATGGAAATAGATTCTAATAGCATTATTTTTCTCTAATAACTTGCAAGACCTATAGATTTGTGGTGCTGCTGGTAAGAAATCTGATATTATTCTTATCTTTATTCCTCAAATTATGGAGCATGTCCTTTCTTGTCTGGATTTTGCCCTGAATTTTAGAGTATATCACAATATAATATGGTCAACTTTTAAAACTGTGTTCTTTGGCCTTTTGGTTTGTCAAACTTTGTATAATACTTTTCTTTATTATGTAAAATATTATTTACAATTGTTTCAGCTCTTATTTATTGATCTTTTTCCTTTGAGATACTGATTAGCTTATATGATTGAAGTAGCCCCATAGCTCACCATTTGTTTCATTAATAGTTTTAACTCTTATCCTGCTGTTTCATATTTTATAGCTTCTAAGACTATATCTTCAAGCTCAATAACTTTGGCTACATTATTTAATCAGCTATCAGTCCACCTGGAGTATTTTTCATTTCTGAGCACAATGTTCCATCTAGGATTCTGACTGAGATCTGTTTTTGTGTTTGCCTGTCTCTGGTAACCATGCTCAATCTTTTCTTCAGCTTTGTGAACCCGTGAAATGTAACCACAAGAACTGTTTTTATCAGTGCTGGTAATAATGAAATGTGTTCAGCTCTGGACTGATGCTGATTGATTTTTCTCTATTATTAGGCTACAGTTTTCTGCTCCCCCTTCTCTCTCTCTCTCTCTCTCTCTCTCTCTCTCTCTCTCTCNGGGATTATGTGTTTGTTCATCTTTCCACCTTTATGTTGAGATTTTTGTAGCTTGAGCTTGCACAGATCTTGTGTATTCAACACAATTTTCTGTTTAAAAATCCTGAAGAAAAGGCTAAAGGGAGCATAGCTCAGCACCACAGAAGCTGTATCCAATAAACACTGAGATGATTGTGACATCACAATGCTCCATATGCTGTAACCTCACACTGTTCCTTTGTGCCATTATAACACATTACTGCATGGTCAGGGGGCTTCGTTGTGTCATTAAAAGAGCAGATTACATCATCACAATGCTCAGCTGTCCATAATATCATTACATGCTGCATTTTCATACCACACTGGTACACTGTGATAACACAGTTCTTCATTATGTTATCACAATAGTACATTTTATCACCATGTKGCTCCATTGTGCCATCAAAATACTCAACTATGACATCACCATGCTTTGTCATATTATAACATTGCATTGTGGCTTCAGAATGTTCTATTTTACCACAGCAAGCTACACTACCACATCACATTGCTCTACTGTGTCGTGGCAAGGCTGTATAATGATATTACAATAGTGAACTACAATAGCACAGTGCCTTATAGTGTCATAATAATGTTACAATTCTTTATTTCAACATCACAAGCTATGCTGTGACATCACAATGCTCCACTGTGATATCACAACTCTGTGTTGTGCCAACACAGTGCAATATTGTTTTATTGTGATGCTGATTGTGCCAACATAATGCTAGATTATGACATCACCATCCTCCATTGCGATATTCCACTGGGCCATTTTCTCATGATAATGCTAAATTGTGCCATTGGAGTATTGAATTGTAGTGTCACTGTGCTCCATTTTTTTCACCACAGTAGTACATTGCATCATCACATGGAACCTTATGACACTGCTCTGCTACATTGTGACATCAACACTTCTTAAGTCACAACAATTATGCATTGCATCAATACAATATCTAACTATGGTGTTCCAATGCTCCATATTGTCCACCACAGTAGCACAATGTCTCAGCACTTTGATTTTGTTCTGTAATGTAGTTACACTCCTTRRGAGGATTTCTTATGTTGATCTTGGTTAAGTAGAGGCATGACAGTGTTGYTGAGTGGCCATGAAAAGATGTTGTGGATTTTTAGGCCTCTTGTTCCATCTTCTTCTGAGAAAGTTGTCCAGACTGAGCTGGTGTTCCTATTCTGTGACATGGAACAGCCAGGCAATAAGCTATGGTGATGTAGAATCAACCTTTTTTACTTCCTGTTTTCAGTATTTTTTTTTCTCCATGTCTTGAAAGTCTCAAAAAATATTGATCTAGTAATCTTGTTGAGTTTTGTAGCTGTGCTTGCTGGAAGGGTAACTATGGTCCCCATTATTCTGTGACAGCAGAGTGTAGAAACCAACAAATGAATTTCAATGCAAACTATCAAAAAATTTGTTCTATAAGAAATAATTAAAACTTATCTATCATGGAAAATCAGTACTCAATTATTATAACTCTTTAAACTAATAGAAAACTTATGAGCTCTTTAAATAATATTGGAAACATTGATGAGCATTTGACTTTGATCATATACAGGGAATCTCACTGGATCATAGATCTAAAATAAGCTAGCTGGAAACTACTTAATAAAGAGAAACAA
>BDUI01030815.1:1667-12714 GCA_002335545.1 Apodemus speciosus | reverse complement strand
CAGAACACTCTTCCATTGGCTTCTGTTTTCTGTTAGAGTGTGGATGAAGCTTCTATTGCTGCTTCTTCAAGCAACTTTCCAACTTTCTATTTTACTAGTGTTAACTGACTTTGCTCTGTGCTTTCAAGAAATAGCATCATGMCTTCTGGGTGGTAGAAATCCTTTCATTTCTCATAATTGATATTATGCTTCTTCCTTAAATCCATAAGCGTGCACCTTGCAGTTCACGTTGACTCTGAAGCCTTTCCTGACTGTCACTCCCTGCTTTTTTTTTTTTTTTTTTTTCTGGCTGGGAATTCCACTCTTCAGTTCAGACAGGAAGACTCAACTCTAGGTTCCTTTCATGCATTTGTTTTTACAACTCTCCCCAATTGCTGAGCCAAACTGCAGTAAGAAAATTAGAAAGTAAACAGAAATAGCAGGTACTTATCC
The DNA here is from genome assembly GCA_002335545.1 of Apodemus speciosus. Lineage (NCBI taxonomy): Eukaryota > Metazoa > Chordata > Mammalia > Rodentia > Muridae > Apodemus > Apodemus speciosus. Next base: position 12,282 of record BDUI01030815.1, on the reverse strand, counting down.
ACAAAGTCCAATCCCTGCAAAGATACCAATCCCACAGGAAGACTTCTCTTCCACACTGGGTCCTCTGGGTCCCTTTGCCACCACTGCTGCTGTGGCAGCCACTGTCATTGCCACCAGCACTGTTGACTTGAGGATGAGCATAGTAGTGGAGGAGCAGAGAGGAAGGAGTGGGAAAATAAAGGGTGGGAGGAAAAGAGATTTCTGCCTTGTGTGAGCACGTCTGGCATCTCCCCACCAGAACCCAAAGCTTTGTCCTGAACTTTGGCCTGTCTTTGAGACTCTCTCACAACTTCTGAGTGTTGTGTCACAGCACMAAGATCTGGAGATTACAGAGGAGAAAATAGTGCRAGTCACTGATGATTCAGTGATATTTAGAGTCCTGCCCTTCTTCATGCTGCTTGCTTCAGAGAAACTTCAAATGCTTGCCCATGTATTCTGCCCATGACTTCTAGAATAAAAGAAAGAGAATGTTTGCACTCAATCTTATCTGAAACCAGAACCACAGTGGATCACTTTTTAAWTTTTTTCTAATTTCCAAAGAGACAAGATAAGACTATCAGAGCTGTTCAGAGCAGGTGCTGTGATTCACCACAGTGACTCTGTCTCTGTGCCCTTTGCTTCTTTTTGTTTGTTGACTTTTTAATTAATTTATTTACTTACATTCCAAATGCTACTCCTCCTCCCAGTCCCCTATCACAAAGACCCTCCTCCCATTAACCCTCCCTTTTTTTCCTCTAAGTGATTAGGGTCCCTTGGGTAACCCCTTACCCTGGCAAGCTTAGGTGCAGATTTTCCCACTCAGGCAAGGAACCAATCCCACACTCAGGCTATGCTTTAGGGACAGCCCCTGTTCCAGGGATGGAGCCCATGTGGAGACCAAGCTGCACATATGCCTATGTATGCTCTTCAGTTGGTGGCTCAGTCTCTGAGAGCTCCTAGGGGTCCAGGTTAGTTGACTCTGTTGGTCCTTCTGTGGAATTCCTATCCCCTTCAGGGCCTTCAATCTTTCCCTCAACTCTTCCATAAGAGTCCCCATTCTCTGTCCAATGTTTGGCTGTGGGTGTCTGTATTGTCTCAGTCAGCTTCTGGATAGACTGTCTCAGAGGGCAGTTATGCTAGGCTCCTGTCTGCAAGCATAAAAGAATATCTTTAATAGTCAGGGATTGGTGCTTGCCCATGGGATGAATCTCAAGTTGGTTCCGGTTATTAATTGGCTGTTCCTTTAGTCTCTGTTACATCTTCGTCCCTGTGTTTCTTTTAAACGGGGCAAATTTTGGGACAATTTGTGGGTGGGTTGATGTCCTTATCCCTCCAATGGAATACTAGCTACAGGAGGTTTCATATTCCCTCTTCGTATCACCCTCTGGACCCCTAGGAGCCTCCCCAGTCCCAGGTCTCTGTGACTGTCCTTTTGCTTCTTACTAATGACATTGGGTCAGAGGAGCTACTTTGTCTTCAACCAGGAGATTATTCTCTACTTCATTTCCTCTAGTAGTTCTTGAGTTCTATTTGTAATGTTCAGATACAGTTGCATTAAGAGTTAATGGTATTGGGGTAATGGTGGCATATGCCTTTAACCCCAGCACTCGGGAGGCAGAAGCAGTCCGATTTCTGATTTCAAGGTCAGTCTGGACTGCACAGAGAAAGTTCTAGGATATCCATTGCTACAYAGGGAAACCTCATCTCAAACAAACCAACAAAACAAAATAAAAAAAAAAAACAAAAAACAATAAAAGTTGATGGCAAAAGAAAGAAATGGTGACGAAAACTATGTTTATTATTTAGTCTTTACAGTAGAACCATTGTGTTAAACACAAGTTCAACCTGAAAGCTTAGGAGCTACATACATCTTCTATAGCTGACTATACCTATGAACATGGCCCAACACTCCTTACTTAAATGCTATGAGAAAGTCTTGGTGATTGTTTTGTAACTCAATTGCATGGTCCTCAAGTATGAATCTTTTAGAGGACTCTATCATGCCTTTCCCAAAGTTTGGCTGCTCTGAGATCTGAGCTCCAGGTTGGTGGTTATCACAATCTTGAATTTACCTAATAGGCTGCCTTCTACTAAGATTCTAGCTTGCATTTCCATCTGGGGATGGGAACATGTCTTCTGGAGAATCAGCCCTCAAGAGTAAGGGACATTTAATCAATAGGACATCAGTGACATGTCTGGGAATTCTGCCAGTTACTGGGTCTTCACTCTGCAATGCTAGTAACTTGAATTGTTACTTAAATCAATCACTTGGAAGTGAGCAAGTTTGATCCTACCACTAAGCAGCACCAGGCAGGAGGGTCATGAACTCAAGGTAAGCCTGAACTACAAAATAAGGCCTGTCCAAAATGCAAAGACCCAAAATAATAACAGCAAAACTAATAACATCATAATTTCATCATTTTTAATGCTTAAATATAAAGTGTTTTGGGTCTTTATTTTTGTTGAAAGGAAATTCCTCAGAAAGCTTACCCTTGACTCTACATCTTTTCTCCTGGGCACCAAGAGAATCAGTTCTAACATCATCTTTCTATTGCAGCATAGGAAACATCTTTTATTATTCCTTAGAATGTTCTCTTTTCCAGGTAAACATTCATTTTCATTCCTTAAAAATATACTAAAAGTTGTGTCAAGACATAAATACCACCTTTGTTAGGACATTTTGTGGTAGATACTGTCTAGAAAGTACATATGAGTCACTACTAAGTTTTTTTTTTTCAGAACATATCCACAGCATCAACCTTAAGAATAAACAAAAAACTCCATTATTCTCAGCACCTGAGGAATATATTCCATTATGAATGTTGATTTTCTTCAAACTTTAAGCTGTTTATTTCAAGAATASTAGGCTGAGCATCAAAATCCTTCTATTTAGTTCATCCAGTATCAATCACAGTTAATATCTATGYTTTGTGGATATCTTTTGCTGGGGTGTATGTGTATTCACATGTGTGTGAACATGTATACAATTGCATGTGTACATGTGTGTATGTTGTGTAGAGGCCAGAGGTAGAGATGGTTGTCTTTATCAGTTGCTTTCCATGATATTTACTGAGTCATGAAATCTCTTAATCCAGAGTTGGCTAAGTCAGTTAGTGTACCTCACTGGCTTTCCCTGAAGATCCTTCTTTGTCTTCAGGCCACTGTATCTTCTGTTCATGTGGATGCTGGGAATCCCAACTCTGGTCCTTATGCTGYRGGTCAAATACTATCYGCAGTGCCATCACCTCAGATTTTCTTCACTGAGAAAATCTGAACACCAGCCAAAACTTCTTAATTTCTCATCAACTAATTTTTCTTTTAGTTTGCTTCTTGTTACCTATAAAAGGTGAGTGTTTTCTGTGTAGAAGCATACATAATATAAATTATCAACAAATTTACATCGTACATTCCTTTTACAAAACTGCTATCCCATGATATAACCAAAGGCTACTGTCAATTCTAGGGGAGGGGAGTGTTGTTGATACCTGTAAATGGAATTAAAGTTTGGATTATTTTGCTGTGTATTTATTATTATTATTTTACTTTTGTAACCTTGGCAAATCTAAAAATCATGTTGGGTTGTTGATTTTACAGGAAATTAATTCAGTGACTGAAGGGTTACAAAAATGAAACTGGAATCTGAACTAGAACAAATCAGTGTCAAGTAAAATTATGAACAAACAAAATCCACAGGGCCACAGTTTACCATTGCTCTCACACCCTCTCATGTCCCTTGCTGTAGCCTGTGAAAGTATACAGCTCTAAATGAAGAAAAATGTCAGTACTATAAATCACTTTCTGAAGGTGTAAAGCTTGATTGTGTGGCCCATTTCTCAAGAAAGGAAATACAAATTTGGTCATTAATTTGGCAACAAAACAATGGTTGTCAATTTTCTTTCATATTTCAACCTATAACTTCCCTGATATTCCCCTATTGCATATATTTAAACTCTCGTGCTTTCAGAGACAACGTTACACATTGCCAGTCTGGAAATTTAAAACTTCAAATGTCTCCACTTTTCAGATGGGAAAAGTCAGGAAGTCATTTGTGTTGTCGTAATTTCACTGGTCAGAGTATGTGGAGAAAATCCACAATACAGTGGATCCCAAGGCCCTGCAGAATGTATGAGTGTGTGTGTGTGTGCGTGTTGGCACATATATGAGAGAGAGAGAGAGAGAGAGAGAGAGAGAGAGAGAGAGAGAGAGAGAGAGAGAGAGAGAGATCTTCTAAACTTAGATATGTGAGGAAACCTCATAATCTCAATAACTAATGTCTACAAAAACTAATGCCATTGTGTGGAAAGATAAAGAGGATTATTTTTATTAAGACATCTTCAATGTTTTTTCTGTGTTAGGTTGCACATCCAGAATCTCTTTATTATCCCCAAGCTGCCTTACTCTTCCACTTGCCCTGCTGCTTCACCTCTGTATGTAGCCCACAGGAGTCCACCTCACCCTCATGAGCCCTCCTTTCCCTGCCATCTGCCACTGCCATCTTCCTTACAACTGCCACCTTATTGATGTCTCTGGTTGCATGTGTGCATGGCTAGACACAAGGATTGCCCCTGATATCACTCTGGAAAATTCAGCAAGCTCCATCCATGGGGCTTCCTCGTCTCTTTCCTTTCCTTCTGGAAGATAGGTTCTTGTTTAAGCTCCTGCTGCCAAAGCATAACCTTCTCAGCAATTATACTGACATTGCATTCACTGGACTGTTGAATTGAATGTGAGCGGTATAACATAAGATCTGATATCAAACATTTCGGGAATATTACTGATTGTGATTTCACTGAAAGTGAGTGCAGAACAATTGGAAGTGACTAAAGAAAGAAAAGACTAGCAAGACTTATTTAATAATGGAAACCCCAAGGAACTCTCTAAATAAGGAAAAAGTGTGCTTTGACAAAAGGTAGTATGTCATCCAAGATCCTCCATTTAAATATCAATTTCCTACTCTCAATCATGGCTTATTTTCTAGAGCTRCAGTATAAGTTCAGGTSTTTTTTTCCAGGAAACTATGACTATGTTCTGTGTTTTCCCAACAGTAAAAAGTAGAGAAAAGTCTATTTTAGTACATTAGTGAGCTTACAGCTGTGTTTAATGATGAAGGGTGTTCAGGATGTCTGATGTGATATGCTAGGCAAACCCAGGAGGTATTATTTAGCTATGGCCCCTGGCCAGGAACAATAGAGATAATGACCAGTGGGAAATAACTCTTTGATTCAAGTGCCAGGGCCTATGGAAAAGGTTACATTAAAGAAACTTACATATAGTATAAGAGACTTTNGCAGTGCCATCACCTCAGATTTTCTTCACTGAGAAAATCTGAACACCAGCCAAAACTTCTTAATTTCTCATCAACTAATTTTTCTTTTAGTTTGCTTCTTGTTACCTATAAAAGGTGAGTGTTTTCTGTGTAGAAGCATACATAATATAAATTATCAACAAATTTACATCGTACATTCCTTTTACAAAACTGCTATCCCATGATATAACCAAAGGCTACTGTCAATTCTAGGGGAGGGGAGTGTTGTTGATACCTGTAAATGGAATTAAAGTTTGGATTATTTTGCTGTGTATTTATTATTATTATTTTACTTTTGTAACCTTGGCAAATCTAAAAATCATGTTGGGTTGTTGATTTTACAGGAAATTAATTCAGTGACTGAAGGGTTACAAAAATGAAACTGGAATCTGAACTAGAACAAATCAGTGTCAAGTAAAATTATGAACAAACAAAATCCACAGGGCCACAGTTTACCATTGCTCTCACACCCTCTCATGTCCCTTGCTGTAGCCTGTGAAAGTATACAGCTCTAAATGAAGAAAAATGTCAGTACTATAAATCACTTTCTGAAGGTGTAAAGCTTGATTGTGTGGCCCATTTCTCAAGAAAGGAAATACAAATTTGGTCATTAATTTGGCAACAAAACAATGGTTGTCAATTTTCTTTCATATTTCAACCTATAACTTCCCTGATATTCCCCTATTGCATATATTTAAACTCTCGTGCTTTCAGAGACAACGTTACACATTGCCAGTCTGGAAATTTAAAACTTCAAATGTCTCCACTTTTCAGATGGGAAAAGTCAGGAAGTCATTTGTGTTGTCGTAATTTCACTGGTCAGAGTATGTGGAGAAAATCCACAATACAGTGGATCCCAAGGCCCTGCAGAATGTATGAGTGTGTGTGTGTGTGCGTGTTGGCACATATATGAGAGAGAGAGAGAGAGAGAGAGAGAGAGAGAGAGAGAGAGAGAGAGAGAGAGAGAGAGAGATCTTCTAAACTTAGATATGTGAGGAAACCTCATAATCTCAATAACTAATGTCTACAAAAACTAATGCCATTGTGTGGAAAGATAAAGAGGATTATTTTTATTAAGACATCTTCAATGTTTTTTCTGTGTTAGGTTGCACATCCAGAATCTCTTTATTATCCCCAAGCTGCCTTACTCTTCCACTTGCCCTGCTGCTTCACCTCTGTATGTAGCCCACAGGAGTCCACCTCACCCTCATGAGCCCTCCTTTCCCTGCCATCTGCCACTGCCATCTTCCTTACAACTGCCACCTTATTGATGTCTCTGGTTGCATGTGTGCATGGCTAGACACAAGGATTGCCCCTGATATCACTCTGGAAAATTCAGCAAGCTCCATCCATGGGGCTTCCTCGTCTCTTTCCTTTCCTTCTGGAAGATAGGTTCTTGTTTAAGCTCCTGCTGCCAAAGCATAACCTTCTCAGCAATTATACTGACATTGCATTCACTGGACTGTTGAATTGAATGTGAGCGGTATAACATAAGATCTGATATCAAACATTTCGGGAATATTACTGATTGTGATTTCACTGAAAGTGAGTGCAGAACAATTGGAAGTGACTAAAGAAAGAAAAGACTAGCAAGACTTATTTAATAATGGAAACCCCAAGGAACTCTCTAAATAAGGAAAAAGTGTGCTTTGACAAAAGGTAGTATGTCATCCAAGATCCTCCATTTAAATATCAATTTCCTACTCTCAATCATGGCTTATTTTCTAGAGCTRCAGTATAAGTTCAGGTSTTTTTTTCCAGGAAACTATGACTATGTTCTGTGTTTTCCCAACAGTAAAAAGTAGAGAAAAGTCTATTTTAGTACATTAGTGAGCTTACAGCTGTGTTTAATGATGAAGGGTGTTCAGGATGTCTGATGTGATATGCTAGGCAAACCCAGGAGGTATTATTTAGCTATGGCCCCTGGCCAGGAACAATAGAGATAATGACCAGTGGGAAATAACTCTTTGATTCAAGTGCCAGGGCCTATGGAAAAGGTTACATTAAAGAAACTTACATATAGTATAAGAGACTTTTAGTCATGAGTCAATGGTTTCTCTTTCTTCCCTGTGTTTTCTTATTAATAGGCCAGCAACTTATTTCAGCCATTTCACTCCTGGGCATATATGCAGAGACCTTCATGCCATATCATAGAGATAATCATTCTGTGTTTATTGCTGATCTATCACTATAGCAAGGAGATAGAACAAACTAAGATGTCTGACAATAGATTAGAAGACAGTACAAATCTGCCCCACAAGCAMAAGAAAAGTRTTATCTATTTCCAAAGAAAAATAAAATCACAAAATTTCCAGGAATCACAGATGGATGCAATACAGTACACAATATTAAGGCTCCTCAATCTCAGAAAGAAAAGCCTACACATTTTCCACATGTGCAGATTCAACTATAGAATGTGCACGTGTAGATAAGTAGACAAATGTACGTAATAGGAAGAAAAGCTTACACATCCCCTACATAATCCAACTGCATAATGTATATGTGCAGATAAGTAAACAAATATACATGTAAGTTTGGGATAATATTTAGAAAGCAGACAAAGAAAGAATACTAAAATAAGACAAAAGGTTTACAGAGAAGTCTCCACATGTGAAGTGTAGTTTGTATGGGTTCTCTGAGTGCTCTCTCAAGATACGACACATTCTCAATGCAGAATAAGCCCTTCAGTGGATACTGTCTACACGTGATTCCATTGGAAGCTGTTATCTACTGGGAGAACTGAATCTTAAATTCTGTTTTTCATTGACTATTTCTGTGGGAAGAAGTTCTTCGTAGGTAATATTAAACTTTTGTATTTTATCCTTTAGACAAGAATTATAGATATTCAAATTACAGAGTGTGAACATTGTTAGAAGTGTGCTTAAAATGTCATAATTTTGAGAATTCCTGGGAATACAGATTTATTGTTCCTAAATCTCAAAGAGTGATATGTCAGGAATTTGAAAACACTGAGAAACTTGTCTGTTACTTGTTTTTTACCGTATGTTATAATTGTAAACTGTGTCACTGTTGATGAATAAATGCACTGTTCTAATATTTAAAAAAGACCTGAAACTTGCTGGAAAGAGATTCAGTGTCAAAAAAATTGGAAAGAATACAAGGCAAATACAAGGTAAGACACGGACACATGGCAGGATGAAGAGGGACAGAGGATGGATGAGTGGGCCTCYTCTTTGAGAAAGTTTCTTCATTTTCCCAACATGTAGCAATGCCTTCTATACTGAGAGCAGATTTGGGCAAGCCAAGACTGGATCTGTGAGTGTGGTTTTTACAGAGCTGCCGTTAACAATGCACTTTACGGTTACAAAGCATTGAGCAAGTTGAGTGTTAAGAGTAACTCCACCTCCAAATTCTAAGGTGATTACTTAGCAGTAATATTCCTATGTACTGAGGAACAGTCATATCAGTTGCGCATATGAAAGTACTTCATCTACTTTCTTGGAAAGCTAGCCTTTGGCTGTGGTTRAGATACTCTCCCAACCTTCACAATCTCTCCTTTTCTCTTGGAATCTTTAGATCTTGTCAGTAAGTAAAGCCCCGTTCTGCTCTCAGTTAGTTATTAGGATTTTTCTTAAGCCCCAGCTGGCATTCTTGGCTCTTCTGACTCTCAATCTCTCATGTAGTCAAGGGTAAAATACTGTCCCCTTCTCTTCTGAATTTTCTTGCTCTTAGCTTTTCCTGTTTTCTGGTCAGGATGCTTGGGCCCCTATCCCTGCATCTGGTTCTGTGCGTAGGAAGCTCTGCTATGTAGGTCTTCAGTGTCATCATCGATTTGCTCTCCTTCCCTGTTTTGTGTTCTAGCAGACATAATCTAATCTGTGTTATGTGACAAGACCAATTAGTCTCGCCCACTCAGCAGCCTTCTGTCCCTCCCCCTCAGCTGCTCTCCTCCTGGCACTCCACCTCTTTTAGGAAGTGAAGCCAGGAGCCAACTTTCCTAGCAGAATTCATTAGATGAATATGCAGGTCCAGATTGCATAAACGCTCACATCCTCCAATGGGACTGAAACCCGAGTTTTCTCACTTGTTTCATGTTTATATTTGTCAGGAGATTTCTAGCCACAGAGTTTCTTCACCAACTAGAAAGATGTATGGACAAGATGAGGGGACATGGGAAGTCCAGAATTGGTCTAAATAAAATACAACAAACAGAAGCAGGTACCACCACTCTTTTTGACTATGCTAGATGTTAGTTATTAGCTAGAGAATTTTGCAAACAGAAATCTGCTGATGTGTCAGATAGAGGTAGCCTGCAGGGTCCAGGTGATAGATGGATGACACAAGTCACTAAAAATCCAAGGGTCAAGTAAGTCCCCCCTCAATCAGAACATGGCCCCAAGGACAAGGCATAGAAACACAGAACAGCAGGTGGTATGCAGTTTTGATTAGTACTATTATTACATGACCAGATTGGAGCCACCAAAGCTGGGTACAGAAGGTACCAGGAAAATCTGGCCCATCTGAATACTGTGAGTTCAAAGATAGAAATGCTTAAGGTTATTTCATTTGGCTTCTGCTATCAGAAGCCATTTCACATTTACAAACACACACACACACACACACACACACATGCACACACGTGCACACACATTGTTATTTTCATGACTTCTAAAGAAAAAATGAGTGCTATGTAATAATTTCTGTACTAATTAATTGTAGTAATTGATTGATGGCTGATAGGCTAAAGTTCACAGCTAATGACTATAAATACAATCCCACATTATCTGACAGAAATGTCAGAAGTAATTATCTCTGAAAGAAGAGTCAAAGTAGAACATGAGCTATTTATTTTTCAATCAATGAACATTAACAAAATCAATATCATTTTTTAAAAACCCTGTTTTTCTGCATTCATTAAGGACAATGTTGCTTCCACTCCATCCTCCACATCAAGGTAGGTTGCCTCAAGGGAGATCACCACATTTCCTCCTAAATTTATAAATACAAGATGAGAAAAAAAGAGGTAGAGGAAGGATCCAGAAAATAAATACTTGTCTAAACAATAAAAATCTAATAAAACTTCTTGGATTTGAGCTCCCAGATAACATAACGGTATTTTGTATATTTTGGGGTTTTTGCATACTGTAAATTTGAACTACAGAGTTTCTTGTCATCTGTTGCCAGGACACTGCTAACAGGACACCCCATAGTATTTAATGAGAGACTTCTCAGCCCTCTCCTTCTGGTGTAAAAATCAACCCAATTACAGACTCTTTGACCTACAATGGTGTCCTGCCTGCAAATTAAGCTAGTGCAATGGTGGCACAAAGGTTGTGGGAATAACCAACCAAAATCTGATTTGACCTCATA
>BDUI01030793.1:10688-21959 GCA_002335545.1 Apodemus speciosus | reverse complement strand
ACACAACCTATCTTGGGTCTGCATCTCACATACTCAATAGAGGACACAGTAAAAATGTCTGGTGTGGACTGAGATTCTAAAACATATCTCTCATACCCCCAGGACTCTATCTTGACCCAGTCCGGTCCAATTTAGTAACATCAAGCAGAGAAGTTCATTATTCATTAATTTTTGATGTTTGGTTGGGTTTAGGACTCTTTTAGGGGCCAGTTTGTTTTGTTTGTTTGTTTCTTTGTTACTTCAGATTTGGCTTTGGTTTTGAGACAGGATCTCATATTATAGATCATGGTGGTCTCCAATTCACTTGATGATGACTTTGAATTCCTGATCTAAATACATCTACTTTACAAGCACTAGGGTTATCAGGGTGCTCCATTATTACTTGGTTGAAGTGATCTTTCTACTTATAAATAGTGCCACATTTTTTCATAATTAAAGKCTCTAATGTMCACAGATTTTTGTAGAACATGCAYAAAAATCTTGTGATCTGTTCTTTTCTTACTTCAAAAAAGTGTCTGTTATTCTACACACTGCTTCATTACCATTGGCACCAAAAACAAACTGTTCTTAATCTACATAAGAGCCTCTAGCCTCATTTCATTCACATRCACATGATATGCTTCTGGAGAAACCTCTGTGTCTTCATCTGAGATACTGCCTTTTCCCTACATTCTCTGAGAAGTTGCACATGCATGTGAGTCCTGGAGGGCTGATGAAATGACTCTCTGGGTAAAGCATTTCTAGTGCAAGCATGAGGATCTTAGTTTGAATCACCAGAATGCATGAAAAGAGAGACACAGCAGTAGATGTGTAGAAGCCAGATGTGAAATGGTAGCAGAAGGAGGATTCTTTGGTCCTTTCATGCTTACCAGCCAACTAGCCCTGTGTATGATGCACTTAACAGGAAACTATGCCAGATAAGGTAGATAACAAGGTCAATTGCTAATATCCTCTGTTCATCACTTGCATATCAGGCCATAGGCATGTGCCCACCTCAGCCCCCTCCCCCCAGAAATAAATAAAAAACTAATGATKCATACAGTAGTCACAAACAGGGAAATAGAGACAGCACATACCCTTGATGCCCAGTGTTCTTATCACAACTTTGAGACTAGGAAAGTAACAGCAGGACAAGGGAATGCTCACTTCAGATTAGATGAGCAAAATACAGTGAGGCATGGACCAAATTCAATTTTGTAACAGTATGTATATGTTACTGAATTTATAGGAAGAGCTATCCTGTTGTGGGAGATTTTTAAAAGAACAGAAAGTTCCCTTTGGTTGGTCATTGCCACACCAGATCCACACAATGACCACCCACCCCAAAATCAGCTGCCAAAACACCCATCAACCCAGTAGAAACAAAACTGTAGAAGCTTAAAATTAATCAGTGAGGTTTATATATCAATAAATTCTCAATTCACAGGATTCCCACACAATAACTTCAAAGCCAATTGACAATTGTACAAGCTTCCCACACAGATTAGACATATTAACCCAATTTTTCTATCTCTATATATTAAATCTACCTGTGGCTATTTAAAACCATGAGGATTATGAATCATCCTGCTTATCACCTTCCATTCTGCTTCCATCCTCTATCTTCTGAGTTGMTCTCTGTCTCTGCCATTCTTAGTTCTGCCTCTCATTTCTCTGTCCAATCACAGACCTCCTGCTACACTAATATTTTAATGTAATTGGACAGGGAAAATCCTGCCAGACAATCCCGCCAAGGTCAAAGCAACCACTTACTTGAGTTACAAGAAAGAGAAGGATGGAAAACAAGAGATGTTAGTCAAAAAGAAATTTTCATTGATTGAAGATAAAAAAAAAAAGTCTAGATGTCTCAGGGGATCAAACGAATGTCAAGCGTCAGGAGCCATAATGGGACAAGCTAATATACTAGCAGGTGATCATCCTGAAATAGCCTGATTTGGATTACTATATAATCTGGGACAGGTAAGCCCTCATTAAGCAAGGATGTGAGGGAAAGATTCTTGTTATTGTTATGCTTTTCCTGTTATTATTAAACATATATAATAATCAGTAAGTAATAGCACACCCCTTTGGAGTAAATCTCTGCAGATCCATGAAGATGTAGTATCTTATAGAAATGGAATGTAGACAAATAGATGACTTAAGTTTTAATTTAGGAATTCCTAGAAGAATTCCTAAAATCATATCTGTGATTATTAAGCTCTTTTAAAATGGGACTGCTATTAGCTCCATTTCTTATAGTCAAAACTGCAAGGGGAACTCTGTCAGTCTCCCAAGTGTCACCAGTTAATTGCTCTTAGATGGCAACCAGACTTTCTCCTACTCTGAGCACATTCCAAGAGGTTGTAAAACAATTAACCAAAGGTCATAAAAATGGAACAACACTTTATTATAGGTGCTAGGACAGAAGACAAAATATTGACTGAGTTTGTCTATACAAAACTTCACTAATTAGTTAGTTTTGGTTTTAACCTTTCAATGAACCTGTAGGACAAAGACAGGTGATAGATGTTTAGCTAAATACTCCTAATGAATATACATGTAAGTATTCTCTGTTGTAAACTTTTATTTCAATTTATGACTTGGTATTTTTTGTGAACTTCTGATGAACATGTAATCATGTATTCTGAAAGATGTTTAAGGGCTGAGGAAAAGAGAAGAGTCAGAACTGAGGAACTGAAGTGAGAAGAAATAAACTGAGAGAGGAACTGAACTGAGGAGAAGTTTTTAGTCATAAGAGAACAAAATTAGAAGGAGAATTCAGAGTGGAATAACTTAGAAAATATTGGTAACATAAAAAAAAACCTAAGAGAACAATGTGCAGAATGCAGAGGGAAAGAGGAAAAACGAAGACGTTGCAGAGAACAGAAGGAGCAGGCAGGCTTCTCCTTATCATGGGACAGAACAGGTCCCATGGTAAGGACAAGACAGGCTTAGTCTTATTAAAAGGAACCAAGCTTTTTTTTTTTCTTATAAACATGGATTCAATTCATTTAGTGTTAAAAGGGTAGAAGCTTTTTCTTTCTCTATGCAACAAATATTAGAGTTCATTTTTTTCCCCAAAATATGTGAGTTCTTTCTGCAGCAATGCTTGGTCTTTTGAGCCATATGCATATGTGAGTACGGATGTGTGTGTGTAATCATGAAAATGTATGCTTGTGTGTGTGTGAGTGTCAAATTGTGAGAATGCATGCAAACTGGGCCCAAGTGAATTTTTGTGGAAATGTGGAAATGAGAGCTCTGCATGCATGAAGCGGTGTATGATTTTATGTGAGATTATACATATTCACTCATGTAAAGGTTTTTCTTTCTGGGATTGTTATTCTCTTCTGGTTCAACAGAAATGTATTGCTCCAAACTTTCCTCTAGCCTGACAAGCAAGAGGCATCTGGACAATATTGGAAAGTCTCTAACAATTAACCCTTTACTTAATCTCCTGCTGTTTTAGGATGAGGTACTGAGTGCCTGAGACTGCAGTTTCTGGCTCCCGAGGAACAGAAGGACAGGTCAGCTATATTAGCATAGTAACTTAGACTTAGATAAGTAAACTTTTTATTACAGAGCAACCCTAAATGTCTTGTAAGACAAAGTCTTACCCCGAATCTCATAAAACAAAATCTTATCCCAGAATTTTATAAGACAAAGTCTTACCCCACCCCCACCCCTCACTGATGCTCTTCTCTCTCTGCTGCCTCATAAAGAACCAACATGAAAGAAGAAACACTGGGAGTGGACTTTGAGGATTTCAAAAGACCCCTGCTGTCAGCTCTGTAGGTCACCTACATATGGATCAAGATATAAGCTCTCAACTGTTCCTAAAAATATGCCTTTGTTCTGTAGGTTGGATTCTTCCCCTCTAAAATGGTAAGTTCAATTATACTCTCTTTTTCTTTCTTTTTTTAATAATTTTTTTATTTATATGTAAATACACTGTAACTGTCTTCAGACACACGAGACAGGGCATCAGATCTCACTACGGATGGTCATGAGTCATCATGAGGTTGCTAGGATTTAAACTCAGGACCNTTTTTTATTTATATGTAAATACACTGTAACTGTCTTCAGACACACGAGACAGGGCATCAGATCTCACTACGGATGGTCATGAGTCATCATGAGGTTGCTAGGATTTAAACTCAGGACCYTCAGAAGAGCAGTCAGTGCTCTTAACCACTGAGCCATCTCTCCAGCCCCATACTCTCTTTTTATAAGTTGACATTTTCTTTGATTTTTTATCACAGCAATAGAAAAGTAACTAATATAAGTATTATGTTAAGCATTACCCAAAGGCTACACATTCCATGGCTCTTGCATTTAAAATAACATTATTTAACAAATAATCTATATCAAATTACTTACCAATCATGTGCAGACAGAAAATATAAAGTAAAATTACATATTTTAAAAACATGTGAGCCCAAAGAATATTGTGTAAACCAAAAGAAAAGTATTCTGGCCAATCATGTTCTAAGCTGTCACACCCAAAAAGGAACTATATCCTGTCTCCATAAAAGACATTGTGCTGACACCTTCCCCCTGCATGCAGAGAAGACACACACAGCTTGCCCATGAGAGGTCTGAGCTCCCTCCCAGGCTCTGCTGACTCTGGGGCTGCAGACTGTGTTCTCTCCCCTGCCAGGTCAAATGGTATGGGGGACCTGATTGCTGGGCGGTCTGTGGGTCTGAGTGCTGTGCCGCTTGGGGATGGCAGGCTCTCTGGGTACCTGGCATCTATGCCAGGCACCCCAGAAGTCGAAGGGACATCAAGTTCTGAACAGCAGAGCAGTGAGCACAACAGCCRTGCCCTGGTGTCCTAAGATGGTCTCAATCAGTGCATGCGGGTGCTGTGTGAGAGGAAGGCACTGGTCCTCCTTAGTATTGTYTGTACCAGCATAAAACTGTAGCCACAAATGACCTTCAAAGGGTTTTAAATTTAGCAGTTTCATCCATACACTGGATCGCGGTACTTGAACTGGATATGCAAAGTATCCTGAACGAGTCATACCTTCTCATACTTCCTAAACAGTTCTACAAACTGAAGACCAAATACTCAAACATATGGCATATGGAGGCAATTCTCATTTGGACCATCACACCCAATTTCAACACCAGTCTGTATTTCAACTGTATTTATTTAATGATTTAAATTTTTATTACATTTATTTTTTAACAGTGTGTGTGTGTGTGTGTGTGTGTGTGTGTGTGTGTGTGTGTGCAGCTATGAGCATGTTGGGGTAGCACATGCCACAGAATATGTAGAAATCAGAAGATAATTTGAGGGAGATGATTTTCTTTTTCTCACTTGTGGACTCTAGGGATTAAATTTAGGTCACCAGACTTAGCAGCAAACATCATTAGCCATTGAAACATATCTTAGCTTTAATAACTATAATAAAGATCGTCCTACTCCAGATATTCTGTCACCCACAGCATAACTGACAAGTTACAGAAATAATGAAATCTCAGAGAGGAAAGAAGATGATTCACTGTTTTATGAGCAGAAATTTGTTGAAATAAAATGATATTTTTAAATCTCAAAGAAGAAGAAAGAAAGAAAGAAAGAAAGAAAGAAAGAAAGAAAGAAAGAAAGAAAGAAAGAAAGAAAGAAAGAAAAGAAGCACCTCTCATCTGGGGCTGGCTCTCAGCAGTCATGGACGGGACAAGGRCTCATAAGACCACATCCCTTCTTGAGATCTATAACAAGTAAAAAGTTTCTACAGAGATAATACATTTATTTCAGTGTGTATACATTAGTATGTTTCCCATGTTTCTGTGAGTATCATTAACCTAAACCATTTGGTCAATAAGAATAACAAAATTATAGAAAGAGAGTTAGCTTGGAAGATGAAGGGGCCCAGGAAGGCTGGGAAGAATAAAAAGGAAAGAGTGAGAATGATCAAAATATCCAAAATGTCGTGAATAAATGTTTAAAAATGTCACAGTGAAATACATTGTCATATATCACTGGTATATGCTAGAAAATAAAAATAAATTATATAAAATTAAGAGAAGAGTTACATAAAAATTCACATATCCAACTAACTTCCCTTCATCTGAGGAGGAAAGATTGGTTTGACTCAATTTTAGCTGGTTTGGTCCAAGGATAGCTAGCTCCAATTTTTTTTTTTTTTTTTTTTTTTTTTTTTGCAATAGAGTTAGGAGTGTGGCACACAGCTCAGTTCATGGCCATAAGGAAGAACCTGAGCCTGGCAGAAGAAAGGGAGCATCATGTACTGAGCTCTTGGCGATACTGGAAGAAGCAACCCTATTCTCACTATTCTTGTGGCCCCTTGTTCTACAGAACGTATGAGAAGTAATCTAAGACAGCACTGTTTCTTTGTTAAAGAGCCAATTTTCCCACCAAATCTGTCAAAATCCTGGACCTCCTGGACACACTTAGAATACCCCAGACATCTCGGCTAAACACAGAAGTTCTTAGATAATGAGCTATATTCCTTTTTTAAGTCAGAAGCATCCATTCACTTGTATTCCCATTATTTTTGTTAACTCTATTTAAATATTTGATTTAGAACTTTGAATGGCTGAGAAGCACATCATTAGTTATCAGGGAAATGCAAATCAAAACAACCCTAAGATTTCACCTCACACCAGTCAGAATGGCTAAGATTAAAAACTCAGGAGACAGCAGGTGTTGCTGAGGATGTGGAGAAACAGGAACACTCCTCTACTGCTGGTGTGAATGCAAGTTGGTACAACCACTCTGGAAATAAATCTGATGGTTCTTCAGAAAACTGGGCATGACCACTTCAGGAGGACCCTGCTGTACCACTCCTGGGCATATACCCAGTGGATTCCCCACCATGCAATAAGAACAGATGATCCACTATGTTCATAGCAGCCTTATTTATAATADCCAGAAGCTGGAAAGAACCCAGATGTCCCTCAATGGAGGAATGGATACAGAAAATGTGGTATATTTAHACRATGGAATACTACYCAGCAATTAAAAACAATGAATTCATGAAATTCTTAGGCAAATGGTTGGAACTGGAARATATCATCCTAAGTGAGGTAACTCATTCACAAAAGAACACACATGGAATGCAGTCACTGATAAGTAATATTAGTCCAGAAGCTGTGACTTTTGAGCCTTGGCATTACATGATTGGGTAAGGTGTAAAGAATGCTATCCTTCAAACTGATAATGTTGGTTCAGACAGCAAGGCCAGACTATACATCTAGAAAGGGACTTCTTTGACCTAGGAAGGAATAATTTTACCCATTAGCAGTGACTATTGCATTCTTTCCTGTTGTTACAAGTTGCTCATACATGTCCCTTTTTGACCTTTGGGAAAGCTCGGTTGTCTCTTTTCCATAAGTTAATGGGGGGGGGGGACTGTCTTATCACATCAAGGGCATTAATTATCTACTCTCCTCAAGGACATAAGACAGCTATACAAGAGGCAATGTTGGCTGTGAGGCGGGAACAGGGGTTGGTGATGTAGTACTGCTGCTAAACTCGGGAGTCAGGGCTTGAGCCAAAGGAAATGCTGGCTGCTTTCTGTCTTAACAGTTTCCATTTGGGCCAAAACTGAGAAATAACTTTTATTTTCTCTCTTCCTTGCCTTTTGCAATGTTACACATTACAAGAAAAATAAAACAAAACTGAGGAAATGTACATATGATGGGTTTTCTCTCAGATAAAGACTCTCAAATAATTTGATAAATATTTCTAGGGAAACAAACTTGTTCACTAATTCCACAGTTTCAGCCTTCTCTCAACCCCAGAAACGTATTTCCTAGAAAAATTCTAAGCTCCCTGTTATGATTACCAAGAGGTAGCTATTTCATGGAATGATGGAACAAAATTACTTTATCTGCTGAGGAAAGTAAGTCATCTCCTCCCCAAGATAAAATTTCCAACACAAGAAGCTGGTACAAGTTGAAGAAAGCACTTGCCAAGTCATTAAACAAAAGCCTTGAAATAGAGAGTGCTATAATTCACTCCTTCTGTAATTTCCACTCACACCAAAACACAGGGCAGAAAACAGGAGGATTTGATTGTCAGGGACCAGCTGGTAGGGACCACTCGTGAGACCCAGACAACAAAAGACCAGGAGATTGTGGCAAGTCAGATATAAAAGTTTGTATTGCCAAGTCTTACATTTTTTTAACTAGAACAGAAAAGTGAGACCTCTATGAAATATCTGTTTATAAATTCCCAAATTTTTCTCTTAAGGTGTACTGTATGAATCAAATGAACCCATTTACTCATCATATATATGGTATGATTTCAGCTACATGTCTAACAAACTGAGACATCCTGAACAGACTGAGCAGCAGGTGGTTCAGTGATTATTGGTATAGATTGGAATGACATTTKGGTGTTGATGAGTGTTAGGGCAATGGGGGTAGGAACTGCTTATGTATAATAATGTGTGTCCTTGTTAAAGTAAGAAATCAACCTTGGCTCTCTTATCTCAGACACACTTCTCTTCAAGTTTTAAATTAATGTATGTGTCTTAAAAGATTGGTGATTTGTCTGTGTGCATATCTGTGTACTAGAACTGTACCAGATGCAAGAAAGAGTTATGGGATCCCCTGGAAATGGAGTTGAAGGTGATTGAGACCAATGGTGTGAGTGCTGGGAATCAAACCTTGGTGTTCTGAAAGAGAAGCCCATGCTCTTAACCACCTTCTTAGTTTTTCTTTTATAATTAGGCAGGGTCTCACACTGGCCTACAATTCACAAATTCTACTAAACTCCAGACACTAGGGATCCTTCTGTCTCCATATCTTCACAATTAGGATTACAAATGTATACCATCACAGCCAGATTTTAAAGTGGATTCTAGTGATCCAAGTCAGTTCAGTTTCAAGTGAGAAGCAACTTATAGTCTTCAGTGACATATTCTTTTTATTCATGAAACTGATATTTAAAAAAAAAAACCTTGAGCTTAGTGATTACCTGCAAGTGCTATTCTGTATGTCATTCCTAAAGAAAGAATATTCTTGTCTCTGAAATAGGAAACAATTAAATGCTATGTTCTACAAACCTCAGTTATTGAAGAATATCCCATTGTAAACTATTGAGAAAAAAATACTTATTCCTTAGTTATACAGACTAAGATATATTCAGGCCAAAAATGATGAAAAGTAAAACAAACCAACAACAAACACATAAGTACTAAATAGTCAGCTTGTTGTCGAAAAGCTGTTGAAATTTGCCCCATAAGTCTAATTTCCCAGGTGAGTAACTTAGCTCAGTCAGAAAACTTGTTGTCTCAAAGTGTAAACCTCCAAGTTCAATCCCCACAACCTATGTAAGAAAAACTGGACATGGTAGCATGTGCTTGAAAAACCAGCACTGTAGAGGCAGAGATGGAGCTGCCCAGGTTTCCCTGTCACCCAGTCTAGCCTTCTACTAAGTGAGCTGCAGGCTAAGGACAGATGGTATCTCTAAAATATGGTGGGTTCATCCTTAGGAACAGCACTGGAGTTTGTCTTCCAACTTCCACATACAGAAGACAGGAATATTCTCTTATGTATACATGTGCCTAATAAAAAGCATACCTATATTTATATACACACATACACAAATACACACATACATTCACACACATGTACATATACACACACACACAAGCATAAGCACATGCACATGTGTGCT
The DNA here is from genome assembly GCA_002335545.1 of Apodemus speciosus. NCBI lineage: Eukaryota > Metazoa > Chordata > Mammalia > Rodentia > Muridae > Apodemus > Apodemus speciosus. Next base: position 12,331 of record BDUI01030793.1, on the reverse strand, counting down.
TCAATTCCCACCTCATTTTAAAAGTTATGTGACCTTTGGAAATCTCCCCTTACTTTTCTAGATGCAAACATTCACCACAACATGTACATGGCTCCGGATTTCACCTTTCTGGGAGTCCCTTAAAGTGATGTTCTGCACTGTTCTACTGATATTTTGCTTTCAGTGTAATTAGCAGGGCAGCATTCGGAATGCAGTCATCTCAGAATTGAGACTCAAGAAATGGAGTCATTACTTTATTAACCATATTAAAGAAGAAAGCATATAAAATCTCCAGATCTCATACCATGCTCTTCAAAGGACAAATGATTTTCATTTAAGTTCTGACATAATTATAATATTGACTGTTAAAATGCACAGTGCTCAATAATCTTTCGTGAATAATTGCATTATTACCAGCCCATCCAGAGGCTCACAATTGACTTGCCTGGAGGTTGCTTGGGAGACAATCACTAAGCAGAATAAGTAACAGGAATTAACCAATGGAACCTAGAACTTATGGGCTTGTCCTGCTGAGTTCACTCCAGCAAAAAAGCAGCAGAATAAGAAGGCCTGGAGCAGAACTTTGCTGCCTCCTGGGAGAGTCATGCTCCACAGGGATCAAGGCAGTCTCAGCCATGCTAGACCCAGATGTTATGCATCACTGTCTTTCCCTCTTTCCATTTAATAAGTCATAGCTAGACTTCATAACCATCAGTTGTCTGTAGGTACTTGTGAATTGTATAACAGGAAGTGTAATTCTTTCAAGCCCTTGTGTAGAGGGACATTGGTGTGGCCAATGCCAGGTAGCTCCACATATGTCTTATATCATCCAGGGTCACAGGCCTTCAGAATGACTGCAGTCAGGGCCCTACAAACAAGCAGAGACACAACCTTTTAGTGTAACAGCTCATGTAAGGATCAGGCAGACTTCCAACACATCCTATTGTACAGAGCAATTGACACTGTAAACATCCTGGCAGGAACAAATATGTTCTCAGCAGACCCATGTGGCCTTTCATTTGGCTATCAGACTATTGATACAATGAGGTGAAAGAAGTGGGAATTTCCTCAGGAGTATTATGTTAGGAGAAGGGAAGCACTGAAGTCTAGTGCCAGCCAAAGATAAGGCTTTTCTTTTATTTAACACAATTCTGACATCTTGGAAGATCACCTTGCAGGAGAGACTGGACTGAAAATGGAGAAAACTGCATAACCAGAACTGATTAGCTTTGCACACCTCTTGCCCTCTTTTTAAAACTAAACATCATGTCAGGACCCAAAATATGGCAGGGAGATCCTTAGAACTCAGTTCTTCTTCTTGGTGTAATCATGCTGAATATACCTCCTTTCTCTCTTTTCACTGTTATTTGTCTGTTAAGTTGGTCTAATGAAAGGAGGAGACTGGTCTTATCCTGTTAGATCTGTGAGCAACCTCTGACTCTAATAACTCTACAAGTCTGTATTGACCAAATGACACTCAATCAGAGAGTCAAGGCTTTCTAAAGCACTAGATTTTCTGAAACATCCATGTAAATATATATATTGTTTGGAAACAGAAGAGTGAAGGAGAGAAAAATAGACAAAATACAGAAGCTTGGATGTGCAAAAATACCCAGAAGCAGTATTCAATGTAAGGCTTGTAAAAAAAAAAAAAAAAAAAAAAA
>BDUI01030788.1:12758-24697 GCA_002335545.1 Apodemus speciosus | reverse complement strand
ATTAAAATTATAAAAATTATATAAAATTATAAATTTATAAATGCATATAAATATCAAAAACATAGTAATGAAAATGGTAGTCAGTCCCATGTCTAGAATATAAAAGAATGCAAAATCAAACTTGAAGATGTCCACAGAATTAGAAAATGAGACATGTGTGAGGATGCATAGGGCATTCTGGATGCCCTGTGTGTACTTTCAGTTTGTTAGCAACCATCAGAAAGAAATGGAACAACCATCCCCACTTTTACTAATTCTTATTTAGTCCTCTTGGTTACTGTTACAAAATAAATTTGATAAATAAAATAAATTTGATAACTGAAACAAACAGAAATTTATTTGTCATAAGTTTGGAAACTGRTATGCCAAGATCAAAATTATAGTGAAGTAGATTTTACTGTATGGGATCCTCTTTGGATTTATAGAGTATCACTATCTCAGTTCTTCATCAAACATATCTGCAATCATGGTGTTCAGAAAAAGCAAGCTTTTTGGTAGCTTTCAATGAAGATAATCACCCATCATGTTGGCCTCACCCTATTCACCTCGTTATGTTCCAAAGTTTGTGCCTCCAAAGAACATCATTGTCAAGGTTAGAGCTTCAATATATGAATTTTCATCAATAAATCTTTCTTGGCAGCCTCTGACAATTACTTAGGTTAAGCTCAAKTTACAGTCCACATGGGAAGATTCACAGATATAATCATTTGCCATAATGATGGCAAATCAGAATTTTAGGTCAGCACATAACAAGCACACAGTTTACTTATATATGGAAGGAGGATTGCAGGTTACAGATAAAGCCAATAACATGCCTTACAATTCATCCAGCTGAGTCACAATGAGGTCATGAAARYAGGTCTGCCAATAGGCAAAGCAGAACCTTTTCTGCATCAACCAAGAAGCTATGGAAAAGCATATCTATCACAAAAATAAAAACCATCCAAAATATGCTCCCAGGCTTTAACAAATGTAGTTTATAAAACCATGATTATATAAAATCTGTGCAGTATATGAACAAAGGATCTGTATAAACAAAATCAGTTTCAGATGATTTGGGCTTTTCTGTGACTATATTGTATTATATAAAGACTATTTACAATAAATTGCAACAATTTTAGTTGTTAAATTGAGCACACTCAGCATTAGGAGGCTTGTCAGTTCTGGTTATAGTTCTTGAAAACTATTTGTTTCACATGAGAACATTATTTACAAAACAGTATTTCAATAGACTGAGGATTTATGGATGTATTTCAAGGCAGAACCTGTCATTGGCTTTGTGAAAGAAACACTTATTACTGAAAACTTTGAAGACTCTATCAAAGAAAAAAAAATCTTCAAAGTAACCAATTTCAATTTAACCCAAACAAATTATTTGGGTTAAAATTAAGTTCTAGTCACACAGATTAGGTGTTGTCACTGAAAACTCATCATTTTTAAATCCTAATATTCTACTCTCTAAATGGTGGGTATTAGTTCACATACTTACTTAATTTGAAAATAACTAAAAGTGAATTAAAATTAAACAGCAATTAGTAATTCTGGCTACATATCTAATAACTTGTGTAGCTCTTGGTGATCATATCAAGCAGAAAAATAAATCAAAGCCTTCCATGAGCARTGCTACTCAGAAGTCACAGTTTACTGGCCTCATAGTCCACACAACAGGGAGACTCAAGACACAAAGAACCCTATTATGACAAATATGCTGTCAGGAAGGATGGGCTCCTGTTAAGTAATTCCTTTTACTCTATTCATTAACAAATAATTCGAACATATCAACGCATCAAGCACTGATTGTTTACCTTAATGGTTGGAAGAGGATAACCAACTCATTAAAGACTTGTATTTATAACWTGTAAGTTAAAAGTAGCTAAAGGAAAGTTGTTCTATTTTGTGTGAATAGGTATCAATTAAATATATTGTAATTCAATCTACAATGCATAAATAACAAATTATGTCTGTTCCCTTTGACATTTTCTACCTCCTTTCTCACATTTGTTATTGTAGGAACACTGTATWTTCTTTTTCTTTCTTTCCTTCTTTTTCTTTCTTGTTTTTAATTTTTTTTCAAGCTAACAAGTTTGATGTGGCTCTGTGTTTTATTCCCTTCCAGGCTTGCAGCTGTTTTGGCAACAGAAGAAAAAAATCCCCATAACAAATCAAATAAAAGCTCTTTCTGCGAAGAGGAATTGAAAACAGCAGGCCTCAAAGAGGACTGCACATGAGATGCCTTGTTCTGGCTTTCAACAAGACTCAAATCAGAAACACATTACCATAATCTGAAACAGCCCACTGCTAACACAAGACAGATGGTGGGTAATAACCCATGCATCATTAATAAATAAATTCCAGCATTAAAGGCTTTACAAAGTATGACAACATTATCTGGGCACAATTACTGCCCCTCTCCTACCCCGGCATCATTTCAGTGTGTTATGGGCTATGCTAGGTTTATTTTTATTTTTTCCCCTTCAATTCCACAGATCTAAAGGAAGTTTAAATATGACACACATTCTAAACAGATGAAACCTATCTCAGTGTACAGGCAAGGTCAAAAACTCCATACGGAAAAAAAAAAAAAAAGAAAATAGCTGCCAGAAGTTTAAGAGCTTGCATGTTATGTGGTTGGACGTGCCCACAGAGATTTATTGCACTGCCTTCCATGCACTGGCCTCACCCTTTCCAATATGTCTCAGCCTGCATCACACTGCACATTCCAGGCAAGAATCTTGGGATCACATTTGCCATGAAGCTGAAAGACTTATGTGTAATTTCTCAGTTTTCCTTTTGCAAGGATTGCCATCTGTGTCTTTCCCCCTGTTTCGCCTAACTACATGGGAAAGCAAAACAACCTCTAATTAGATTGAAAGAGTAAAAGAGAGAAAGTTAATGCCATCTATGTTGGAAACTAAACTAAAAGAAAGAAGATTACAGACATAAAAAGAATGGGCTGCATTTCTTTTTATGTGTGAAAAGAGTGTGGAATTATCTTACTCTACCAGGATGAGGGCAGCATAGAGATAGAATAGAGGATCATGCAGAAGTTTCAGGAAGTTCTCTAGGATTTCCCAAGGTACTATTCTGATTCTCNCTCTCTCTCTCTCTCTCTCTCTCTCTCTCTCTCTCTCTCTCTCTCTCAAAATAGAGCTTGGGAATAATCATAAATTATGTAGAAATGAAATATTTAGAAAGTCAATCCTAGTTTGACATTCTTCTACATGAATTACTAACTTGTCAGTATGATTGTTTCAATGAAAGAGAGAAAATATATTGAACTAATTCCTTTGATAAGTACAGATGTAAGGGCAGACACGTGTTAAACTAAGATCATGTAACAACCAATGAATATATCCCTAGACATCATTCTATGTAACAAACATCAGAACCCCTGGAAGCCTTTCTCAGTCCTTGAACTCAGAGTGGTTTCTCTCTGAAGTGGGCCTCTGGAAAGAAAGAAATAAGGAAGGAAGAAAAGAGAAGACTTAAAGAGAGCTAAGAAGGGGGCGTGGTGAATATGCTTGGCTCAGGGAGTGGCACTATTAGGAGGTGTGGCCTTGTTGCAGGGTGTGTGTCACTTTGACAGTGGCTTTGAGACCCATCTCCTAGCTGCCAGAAAGCCAGTTTTCTCATTTTCTGCCTTCAGAACAATATGTAGAACTCTCAGCTCCTCCTGGACTCCTGCCATGATGATAATGGACTGAACAGCTAGCCTCAATTAAATGTAGTTTTTTATAAGGCTTGCCTTGGTCATGGTGTCTTTCCACTCTAACTGAGACAGGGAAGCAAAGAGGAGAAGGGAAAGGAGGGGAAGTAAACCTCACCCTGAAAGGCAGTAAGTACCTCCTGGCATGCAGAAACTCTCCTTTCTGTAAGAATCCCATAAAGCCTGATCTGCAAGACTTCCCTGAGGAGGATCTTAATCATGGCTTTCCTTTTTCTCAAACTAAATCAATATTTTTATGTGTACATGTGTACCTATGTTCTCCTAATTGCCTACTTATCTTATTTCCTCCACTACATTGTGAGATTCCTAAGGGTACAAACCGTGTCTAATTGATGCTCTAAATTCTTCTTAGCACCAGACATAGAACACTGCACTAAGGCTAAATGGAATCACCACTTAGAGAGATGCCGGGATGGCTGGCAGGGCAGCCTAAGCTGAGTCTATGAGTTCCTGGCAAATCTGTCTGTTCCAGGTCAGCTTTGCTTTGAGCTCTTTCCAACTTTCTCTGGGAACASCTGCTGAGGGATGGTCAGGAGGAGGCAAGTTAACCTCTAATTGGTTCCTAAGGTCTGCAGTTTCCTTCTTGGTCTGTACATGATGGAGGGAATTTTAAATGAACCCCAATTCTTAATCACTAGGTATAGAGGAAAGCACAGGCTTATATTAATCAAGAGACATTCTGAATACAGCTGTAAAGTAAGGGTCATTTACACAAACTTTGGTGTGTTTTCAACTTCCTAGTTTATGACATCACATTTGATAGTTTCTCTCTGGTTAGTTCCTGCTCAGGAAAATTTAATAAGCTATCATTTACTTCATTTAGACCAAATGAATAATCAATAAACTTTTTTTTCTCTCATCTTAAAGTACAGGCTGCAGACCAAAAGTTTTAAACCATATTTCATACCTATTCTCTAGAGTTTCAATTCCAGAAATCAAACTTAAGTCTGCATTCACTACAACCATATAAAGAAAACCTGTGTGCAATTAGTTTTACATGTGCACACACACACACATGCATACACACGCACACACACACACACACACACACACACACCTTTCTTGTGAACTCCAACAACTAGAGATGGAAATATGAATCAGGAAGTATGTTTGTTCTCTGCATGCATAGTCTCTTATTTTTATATCATTCTTCCCTAAACCATACCACATGACACCTATTTATAGTGTGTTTGCTTTGCAAGAAGTAAAAGGTGGTTAATTGGTTAATTGCTACAGGATATATATATATATATATATATATATATATATATANGAACTGAAGATGTAGATGATAGTGTGCCACTATGTGGCTTCTGAACCTGGGTCCTCTGTAAAAGCAACACATATTTTTAATTACCAAGTCAACTCTCCAGCTCCAGTTGCTTTTTATTTTTAATAGCCAAGAAAACTTTTTATTAATAAATTAACTAATATATTGATTAATGAATATTTGTTTGTGCAGGAATTATACCAGGAGTATAGAGTGAATAGATTCTGAATGGCTGTATCTTAAATATAAGGAAAGAACAAATTAATCATTGATGTAGACTAGGTGGACAAATAGGTGATTTTAAACAATTTCCTTACTGAATGTGGTAAGGAATCAAAACACAAACAATAGAAGGCCTTCAGACATGGGCTGTATTTAGTTCTGAATTTGCCAAAATATGACTGCATATTTAGGGCAGTATATTTCTAAAGGCAGACAGAATAGGGTTCATTTATCTAATTGAGAAACTTCCAGCCTCGAGTTAGTGCTTATTCACTTTTCAAAATCTACTGTTAACGAACAGTTCTATTTAATACATATTTGTGGCATTTCTGTCTCATTTTCTTTACTTTAAATAGGAAGATCTTCTGCATTTCACAAGTTACTGGATGATTGAATTAAACTATGCTGTTGGAATGGTAAACTGTTAAATTCCTTAAACATGACATGACAAAATTTAGCTGTCTTTCAGACATCAAGCCTTAGACTTGGGAGAATAGGTACAGCATAACCCATTATTTTATGTCATTTGTAAGCAGAATAGTAGAAATGAGATCAACATAGGAGCATCATTTTTACATGACGTGGTAAATGCTATCTTATACATGAATAAATTTATACATGCTAAGTTATCTAGTATGTGTACCTTATGTATATATACATATGTAATATACATAAGGTACACATACTAGATAAAAATACACTACCAGGTTTTTTTCTTACAGTAAGTCCKGAGTATATCCTGAAGAAAACAAGAAGAAAGATCCTTTTCTCCTTTGACAATACCATTTAGTGATAGGCAAAACATGTTTAACATACCTTCAGAGAAATAAGAGCCAAATTCCAAATGCAGGCAGTTTCCAGAAGATCTGGTTGTTCAGCTCTTTCTAAGTATGCAGGGCAGTCAGTCAGATAACAACTTGTAAATGTTCCTTGAAATGGTGATACTCGTGATTATAGGACCTTGTAAAAGCTAATTGTAAGGAGTGATTGTGGAAGCCAGGCTGAAGAATACTGAAAATAAGGAGAGAAATATCTGGGTATACTATTTCTACTACACCAGGTTTTTAATATACAAAGACTACAGGGGAAGATTCCAATGTTCAAATCAGTTCATTGTCAGACTCTGAGAGTAGTTAACACCCTACTCTAAATAATAAGTTATATACATTAATGCTTAAAATAATTCATGTTGAAATATTTATCTTGTCAGAATGTTTGTCAGAGTGTATTTGTCATTTTGATGGCAGATAGAACTTTGAAGAATAATAGTCCTAGAAATACCACTTCCCAGTGTATAAAGGTGTATATCATAAAGACCCATTTCAGGCTAGTTAAACAGGTGCAGAATTCTTTTACTAGTTACACACACACACACACACACACACACACACACACACACGAAAAGAAATACTAATAGTTTTATGATTTAGATCATTTTTGGCCACAAATCAAATGGGCATGTAGAATTGCCTCAAAGCACCTTTAGACCCCATTCTACCTTATGTGGTACAACAACCAAGTGTGTTAAGTTCAGGAGTACTTTGCCTTTCCCAACTCCAATGGTCAGCATCTAAAGTCCTCTTTTTTAATTTTCTATATTCTTTGTTTACATTCCAAGTGATTTTCCCTTTCCCAGTTTCCCCCTCCCCATAAGTCCCATAAGCCCTCTTCCCTCTGCCCATTCCCCAATCAACCCTCTCCCACTTCTCTGTCCTTGTAATCCCTTACAATGCTACATCAAGCCTTTCCAGGACCAGGCCTTCTCCTTCCTTCTTCTTTGGAATGATTTGATATGTGAGTTGTGTCTTGGGTATTCAGAGCTTCTGGGCTAGTGTCCACTTATCAGTGACTGCATTCCATGTGTGTTCTTTTGTGACTGGGTTACCTCACTTAGGATGATATTTTCCAGTTCCAGCCATTTGCCTAAGCATTTCATGAATTCATTGTTTTTAATTGCTGAATAGTATTCCATTGTGTAAATATACCACATTTTCTGTATCCATTCCTCCATTGAGGGACATTTGGGTTCTTTCCATCTTCTGGCTATTCTAAATAAGGTTGCTATGAACATAGTGGAGCATGTGTCCTTATTGTATGCTGGGAAATCCTCTGGRTATATGCCAAGGAGTGGTAAAGCAGGGTCCTCTTAAAATGTAACTCACACCTCAGATTTAGATTTGAGAAGTAGAAAGCCTTGTGATCTAAATACATGTGAGAATAAAGCCATGTGAGGTTTCAAAGTTCTGAGTTGTACTCTGAACAACTCYCAGTTTCACTCTGAAACATTATTTTTGTATCCAAGGAAAAAATCAAGTAACCACTCAGAGTTATGCCTTAGTATTAATAAAGTGGAGAGCAGACAGTCAGCACAGGTGAGACCTGCCCTGCAGTTTGGGGGATCCTGTCTGGAACCCTCTGGCAGAAGCCTTCAAGTTTCTGTCTCCAGCTTGAGACCATCCTCTGCCACAGCACACCATCTCCAAATGGAGCAGGAAGCTAGCTATTTACCCAGCGGCACAGAGAAGATAGCACAAGCGAGACCTGCCCTGAAGCTCAGAGGTTCACACCAGGAAAACTCTGGCAGAAGCCTTCCAGTTTCTGTGTCTGACTTGGATCAATCCTCTGGCACAGCTCGCCATACGCAAGTGGTGCAGGGAGGCAGCTTAATCATCCAGAGGTGTGGAGGGCTTGCTTGAACAGGTAGAAACACCCTCACTAGAGGATCACACCCAGAACACTGGCTGAAACCCTCTGGTTTCATTTTCTGGCTTGGAACAACCCTCTGGCACCATGTACCATATCGAAGTGATGCACGGTGATAGCTAACCACTTAGGAGTACAGAGAGGCTGGGCAGCACAGGTAGGACCACCTGTGCTGCTTAGAGGAAACAATCAGAAACCCTGAGGATACAAGCACCTASGAACAGCCTGGGACAGGAGTCTTCTGAATACCCCCTGCACCCAGAGTTGATTGGGGCCACAGAGCTACGTACCCAAATACAACCACAAGAGAGCAGATCTTGCAGGAATACCTACATACTGGTGTGCACAGAGAGAATGGGTCTCCCAGGACCACAGATAAACCACAGTGAGACAGGAACACCAGCTTACACCAGAGATAACCAGATGGCAAAAGGCAAATGCAAGAACTTCACCCACAGAAACCAAGGCAATATGGCATCATCTGAACCAAGTTCTCCAACAACAGCAAGTCCTAGATACCCCAATACAYCAGAAAAGCAGGACCTAGATTTGAAATCATCTCATGATGCTTAGAGAGGATTTCAAGAAGGACACAAATAACTCCCTTAAAGAAGTACAGGAGAATATGAGTCAACAGGTAGAAGCCCTTAAAAAGGAAACACAAAAATCTCTTAAATAATTATAGGACAACACAAACAAACAAGTGAAGAAACTAAACAAAACAATCCAGGATCTAAAAACAGAAGTAGAAACAACTAAGACATCACAAAGGAAAAAAAAAAACTTTGGAGATAGAAAACCTTGGAAAGAAATCAGGAGTCATAGATGCAAACATCAACAACAGAATACAAGAGATAGAAGAAAGACTCTCAGGTGCTGAAGTTACCATAGAAAGCATTGACTCAACAGTCAAAGAAAATGAAAAATGTAAAAAACTTGTTACACAAAACATCCAGGAAATCCAGGACACAATTAGAAGACCAAACTTAAGGACTATAGTTATATAAGAGGGTGAAGACTTACAACTTAAAGGGCCAGTAAATATCTTCAACAAAGTTATAGAAGAAAACTTCCCTAACCTAAAAAGAGAGATGTTCTATAGGATTCTTGTATGAACATACAAGAGACCTATAGAACTCCAAACAGACTGGACCAAAACAGAAATACCYCCTGTCAAATAAAAAGCAAACACCAAATATACTAAACAAAGAAAGAATATTAAAAGCAGTAAGAAAAAAAGAAAAAATATACTAAACAATGAAAGAATATTAAAAGCAGTAAGAAGAAAAGGCCCAGTGACAAATAAAGGAAGACCTAACAGAATTAGACGAAACTTCTCATCAGAGACCATGAAAGCTAGAAGATCCTGGGCAGATCTCATACAGACTTTAAGAGAACACAAATGCCAGCCCAGGCTACTATACCCAGCAAAACTCTTAACCACCATAGATGGAGAAACCAAAATGGTTCATGATAAAACCAAATTTACACAATATCTTTCTACAAACCCAGCCCGACAAAGGATAATGGATGGAAAACGCAAATGCAAGGAGGGCAACTACACCCTAGAAAAAGCAAGATATTAATCTTCTTTCAACAAACCCAAAAGAAGATAACCACTCAAACAYAAAAATAACATCAAAAATAACAGGAAGCAACAATCACTATTCCTTAATATCTCTTAACATCAATGGACTCAATTACCCAATAAAAAGGCATAGACTAACAGACTGGATATATAACCAGGACCAAGCACTTTGCTGCATAAAGGAAATGCACATCAGTGTCAAAGACAAACACTACCTCAGAGTAAAAGGCTGGAAATTTTTTTCAAAGCAAATGGTCTAAGGAAACAAGCTAGTGTAGACATTCTAATATCAGATAAAAATGGCTTTCAACCAAAACTCATCAAAAAGACATGAAAGGACAGTTCATACTCATCAAAGGAAAAATTCACCAAGAATAACTCTCAATTCTGAACAACTATGCTCCAAATTCAAGGGCACCCTCATTCATAACAGAAACTTTACTAAAGCTCAAAACACACATTGTACCTCACACAATAATTGTGGGTGACTTCAACACTCCACTCTCCTCAATGGACCAATCAGGAGATCACAAACTAAACAGAGACACAGTAAAACTAACAAGTTTTGGACCAAATGGATTTAASAGATATACATAGAATATTTCATCCTAAATCAAAAGAATATACCTTCTTCTCAGTACCTCATGGTACCTTCTCCAAAATTGACCATATAATTGGTCACAAGACAGACCTCACAGATATAAAAAGATTTAAATAATCCCATGCCCCTATCAGACGACTATTGAGTAGGGGTGGTCTTTAATAGCAACAAAAACAACAGAAAGCCCACATACTCATGGAAGCTGAACAATGCACTACTCAATGATACCTTGGTCAAGGAAGAAATAAGGAAAGAAATCAAAGACTTTTTAGAATTTAATGAAAATGATGGTACAATATACTCAAACTTATGGGACACAATGAAATCAATGCTAAAAGGAAAATTCACAGCCCTGTGTACCTCCAATAAGAAGCTGGAGAGAGCATACACTAGCAACTTAGTGGCACACCTGAAAGCACTGGGAACAGAAAGAAGCTACACCTAAGAGGAGTAGAAGGCAGGAAATAATTAAACTCAGAGCCGAAATCAACCAAGTAGAAACAAAAAGAAACATACAAAGTATCAACAAAACCAGGAACTGGTTCTTTGAGAAAATAAACAAGATAGATAAAACCTTAGTCCAACTAACCAGAGGGCACAGAAATTATCCAAATTAACGAAATCAGAAATGAAAAGGGTGATATAACAACAGAAACTGAGGAAATTCAAAAAATCATCAGATCCTACTACAAAAGCTTATACTCAACATAACTAGAAAATCTAGATGAAATGGACAATTTCCTAGACAGATACAACATACTAAAATTAAATAAGGATCAAATAGACCTTCTAAATAGTCCCATAACCCCTAGAGAAATAGAAGTGGACATTGAAAGTTTTCCAAACAAAAAAATACACAGGACAAGATGATTTTAGTGCACAATTCTATCAGACCTTCAAAGAAGACTTAACACCAATGTTCTTCAAACTATTCCACAAATTAGAAACAGAAGGAACACTACCCAACACTTTCTATGAAGCCACAATTACACTGATACCAAAACCACACAAAGATCCAACAAAGAAAGAGAACTTCAGAACAATTTCCCTTATGAATATTGATGCAAAAATATTCAATAAAATTCTTGCCAACGAAATCCAAGAACACATCAAAACAAACATTCACAATGGTAAATTAGGCTTCATCGCAGGGGTGCAGGGATGGTTCAATATATGGAAATACATCAATGTAATCCACTACATAAACAAACTCAATGAAATAAAATACATGGTCATTTCATTAGATGCTGAAAAAGCATTTGAAAAAATTCAGCATCCTTTCATACAAAAAGTATTGGAAAGATCAGGAATTCAAGGCCCATATCTAAACACAGTAAAAGCAATATACAGCAAACTGATAGCCAACATCAAACTAAATGGAGAGAAAATTGAAGCAAATCCACTAAAATCACGGACTAGACAAGGCTGTCCTTTCTCTCCATATCTATTCAATATAGTACTTAAAGTTCTAGCTAGAGCAATTAGACAACAAAWGAAGGTCAAAGGGATACATATTGGAAAGGAAGAAATCAAATTATCACTATTTGCAAATGATATGATAAATATCCTTAAGTGACCCAGAAAAACTCCACCAGAGTACTCCTATAGCTAATCAACAACTTCAGCAAAATGGCCGGTTATAAAATCAACTCAAGCAAATCAGTAGCCTTCCTATACTCAAAGGATAAACAGACTAAGAAAGAAATTTGGGAAACTACACCTGTCACAATAGCCACAAGCAATATAAAGTATCTTGGTTTGACTCTAACCAAACAATGAAAGATCAGTATGACAAGAACTTCAAGTTTCTGAAGAAAGAAATCTAAGA
>BDUI01030782.1:24174-36777 GCA_002335545.1 Apodemus speciosus | reverse complement strand
TGTGATTTCTCAATGCAATAATTCAGGATATTAACTAATTACAAGCAGTTGGCAGTTGTGTCTCTTTTCAAGAGACTACTTGTTATTGATACATAGGTTCTTTTTATTCTGTTTATATAATATATTCTGTAAGATTTCAATTATTTGAAAACTTGTTTTTACTTGCTTTGCAAACTATTGCATTGGTCAATTTGATGTATGCTGTCTGTGGAGGTGAACATGAGCTGTTGGAGATGGGTGGTGGTGGCAGTTGTATGGTTCTCGGTATATCTCATAGCACTAAAATGGAATTACATGTGCAGATGCTAAATTATGGTGCATATGTTTCAGCATAATAGAAAGTATACTAATGAACATGGTGTTCTTATGTGTTTCTTAGGCCGATTGAGTGTCCATGCGATTCACCATTCTCCCTCTTTATTAACTGTTGCCCTGCATAATTCTATTCATTACATTTCTTTTTTTGTAATTTTATTTATTGGATATAATCTTCATTTACATTTCCAATGGTAAAATCTTTCCCAGTTTTCCAACTCCCCAAAGACCACCGTCCCCTCCTCCCACTCCCTGCCTCCACCCAACCCACTCCCACCGCCCCATTTCCCTTTGTTGGGGCATCTATTGAGCCTTCACCTGGCCAAGGACCACTCCTCCCAGAGGATGCCCGACAAGGCATTCCTCTGCCACATATTTGGCTGGAACCATGTGTACCCCTTGGTTGATGGTTTAGTCCCTGGGAGTCCTGGGGCGTCTGGGTGTCCGACATCATTGTTCTTCCCAGAAGGCTGTAAACCCCTTCAGCTCCTCTGGACCACCCTCCAGCTCCTTCATTGAGGACCCCACACCCAGACCAATGGTTGGCTGCTAGCATCTGCCTCTGTATTTGTAAGGCTCTGGCAGGCCCCTCCAGAGACAACCATAACAGGCTTCTTTTGGTATACACTTCTTGTTGTCAATAGTAATGTTGGGGTTTGGTGACTGTTTATAGGATGAATCCCCAGGTAGGGCAGTCTCTGGGTGGCCTTCACTTCAGTCTGCTCCACACTTTGTCTCCTTTATTGCTCCTGTAAGTATTTTTTCCCTTTCTCAGAGGAACCAAAGCACCCTCACTTAAGTCCTCCTTCTTCTTGATCTTCCTGTGTTGGGTGAATTGTAACTTGTTTATTTCGAGCTTTTGGGCTAACACCCACATATCAGTGAGTGCATACCATGTGTGTTCTTTTGTGATTGAGTTACCTCGCTCAGGATGATAATTTCTAGTTCCATCCATTTGCCTAAGAATTTCATGAATTCATTGTTTTTAATAGCTGAATAGTATTCCATTGTGTGTATATACCATATTTTCTGTATCCATTCCTCTGTTGAAGGACATCTGGGTTGTTTCCAGCTTTTGGCTATTATAAATAAGGCTTCTATGAACATAGTGGAGCATGTGTCCTTATTACCTGCAGGAGCATCTTCTGGGTATATGCCCAGGAGTGGTATAGCTGGGTCCTCAGGTAATACTATGTCTAATTTTCTGAGTAACAGCCAAACTGATTTCCAGAGTGGTTTTACCAGCTTGCAATCCCACCAGCAATGGAGAAGTGTTCCTTTTCCCCCATATTCTCTCCACCATCAGCTGTCCCCTGAGTTTTTTTATCATTTCAATTATGAGTTCTCGCCTCCTTTGCTTGTTGTGGTTTGATTGAGTTGGCTCCCATAGTCTTGGGAATTTGAATACTTGGTCCCCAGTTGGTGGCCTTCTTTGGCTGGTTCTAGGATGTGTGGTCTTGCTARAAGAACTGTATCACTACATGTGACTTTGAGGTTCAAAAGCCAAATGGCATTCTTGGTTTGCTTTGTAGGCTTTCTGCTTGTAAGTCATGWTGGGAGCTCTCAGCTTGCRCCTCAGCTCTTCAGCTGTCACTGCTGCCCCACAGTGCCGTTGTGGACTGTAAGTCCAAATATACTTTTTTCCATGGGTTATTTTGGTCATGGTGTTTTATCACAGCAATAGAAAGSTAACCAATACAGTCCTTTAAACTGGTTGATGCACATCTAAGGCTGTTACTAGGTGGCTACAGATTTGGAACTGTGCTATCTTTGCAATAAATTTTTTATTATACTATTTTTATTTTCATTTCTAATAATATTTTTGTCAATTAATTTGACTATATTTGCATTCTTATAGTTGATGTTTTCCTATGTTTTTAAACATTTTTTGGTTTGGGCAAGCTATTTGGTTTGGAACCCAGGGCCCTGAAACTTCTGGGAAAGCACTCTATTTCAGCTCCTCTGTATTATAAGACCATACGTTGGAGTTGCATCTCGACAGCAGCACATGGTTCAATTTTGTCACTTCTCTGAGCTGAGAACTTACATGACTAGTTCATTTAATCTGTGATATTTACTACAGTCGCTCATGGCTTGGATTTAAAGCTCTGCTCTTTTTACTTTCCCTATCCTGCCATGTTCTGTTTTCTACATTCTTTTGCTATTCATTCCCATTTTTTTATAGGTTATGTATTTTGCTTAGACCATTCCCATTATCTTTCTATCCATTCTTTTAATGAAAGTGTTTGTATTTTATTTAAGACTACCTAGAAGTAAAAACACACAGTCATGACTTATACCATTGTCAAAGTTTAATTCACACTTACATTTTTCCCAAATGATTCAGGGGTCTCACAACACTTTGATTCCATCATTTTTCCTAATTTATCTGCCATTTTTATAATGTATTTTAATTATAATACAGATGCTTTCCAATTTATGATGGGGCTATACTCTAATAAATCCATTGTAAGTTGAAATTATTAAGCTGAAAACACACTTAATACAACTATCYCTCAGAACATGATAGCTTAACCACATGACATGGTAGGAACATGGCTGACACAGTCATATGGCTGACTGACAGCCTCAGCTTCCTGCTGTTATCCAGTATCATGAAAAGTGTCTCACCATAGATCCCTAGCCCTGGAGTTCTTCAGAATCAAAGCACACTTTCTACTAAACATTGGTTTTGTATTTTTGTAAAGTTGGACACCCTAAGTCAAACCATTGTAAGACAGACTTTATTTAGTCTTCTCAAGTGGCATTATTATTTACATAATTCAGACTCATTTACATTTATCCACATATCTATACCTTTTACTTCTTCTATATCATCAACCTTCAGTCTGAAATTATCACAGGATAATTCTGCTTTTCTGTATTATAGATCTATGGCAATGCCCTCTCTGTTTTACTTATCTGAAAATATATTTCATTATGCCTTCATTTTGTAGGATAATTTTGGCAGGCAGAGAATTCCACATTGCTGTTATTTGAGCCCGTGTACTCCTGGCTTCTATYGTCACTGTTTGGAAATTGGTTGTTGGGTTCCTATTGCTTTCATCAGAGTAATGACACATGCAACTTCATGCTCAGAGTTCACATGATTTCATAGGTGGCTTGCTACAATTTGAAGAAACATCAGCCATTCTCCTTTACTATGCTGCTTTTATCCAGTCTTTCCTCATCTCTCCTGATTCCCTTCTCCTTCACAGGTCAGACATTTCCTCTGCATCCCTTCCACATCCTCTTTCATTTRTTGTCTTCCATTATATACAAGCTTCATTAGAATATTTTATTCTGAGCTATACTGAAGTGATCCTCTATTCAGCAGTGTCAATTTATTTCATATTCTTTGAGCTCTTACCACTATTATATTTTTCAATTCTAAAAATATTTAATTACTAAAATATTTGATGTAGCCTTCCAAATTCACAATCATCCCTTTTTTATTCCAGGCAATAAAAACCAAATGTGATCATTTAAAAAAGTAATATCTGATAATTCTATTACGTTGATGCCTTCTGGTGTGTTTTTAAATATATTATTTCTCTTAATTTGTATCATATTGTTTTATATGTTACATTGCATGTCTGGATATCTTTATTTGCTTCACAACATCATATATAGTAACTTCAGGACTAGGATACAAAATTGTCCTCTTGAAAAGATTTGCATTTGCCTTTGAGGGACACAGGTCACCTTATTATGATGAAATCTTAAGGTGATTTGGAGCTGGGCTTTAAAAGTCCCTGCACATTGATACAAAGTTAACTTTATCTTGGTCTAACTCAAGCTTGTGGCTCTACCATTTCTTACTTTTTGGCAATCCATGAACACAATTTCTACACCAGGCCTGGGAGACTGCCAAGAGCCTCCTTTAAGATTCCTGTAGATTCCATTAAGGAAATTCCTCAAAGACTGGGTGTATCTATCTTGGTCCCAAGATACTCTCAACTCTTGGTCCTATTAGCTTGCACTGCCAACTTAGTCCTGTTCTGACTTTCAATAGATCCTTGTTATAGTTTTTCCCCTACTTATTCTCAGTGTGGAATCCGTTCAGTTTATTTAGTCTTCCTTACAGAAACCAAAACTCTCAAGAAAAGATTTTAGACATATACCACCACCACCATGACTAGCTGACAAGAGAAAGTTTAATGACGTAGAGTGTTCAGGGATGGGAGAGGGCTGAATGCAGATAGTGGTGTAGTCAAGAATGAGGACATGAGGTACATTGCTTGTCTTGATATAATTTCTGTCATGAATGCTTCATTTTGGGTGGTGGATAACTGTATAACATTCTATTCTAGAATGATCTCTATAGCTTCAGATGGCTATTCTAACTATATAGAAGCTATTGAGATGTATAGACTGTGGGTCTGACTAATTTAGGTGTGGTTCATGTTCTTTGCAATGTAGCTATATAGTTTTTAAAGCAATGTTTACTTTAAAAGATGGCCACCTATTCTCTTTCCTTGACTTAATGCATTCTTCTCTGTACCTGGTCACATAATGACAAGAGCTATATGACAGGTCATTCTAGAGGCATAATCAACTGAGCTCTAAGAATTTCCCTTTTTTAGGAAGCTAAATCTGAATATAAGATGAAATACTGTTAGAGGTAAATCGTGGAAAATGTTGATTTTTGTGATCTTTGAATGGTCTAGTCCTTTTGCTTAAATAAGACTGCATCTATACTCAAGTGTCTCTTTCTAAATTCAGTCCTTTGACTACCTTCTATATGCCAGACACTGAGACAGAAATATAACATAGACTAAAATAGACCAAGTCCCTGTTCTCGTCCAGTATAAGATTTAGGAAAGGAACCAGGTTTCATTCCCTAACTATCCCTAACATATATAATAAGAAGTAGACTTTGATATACCCCATTTGCCCATCCTTTTGTTCAATTACTTCGCTATAATAAGGTTGTAGCACTGGATAAAGAATTGGGAACAATGTTTTTCATAAGACATAGGTTCCAGCTATAGTGAGCCACAAAATAAACAGAAGAATGATGTGTGTTCTAAAACAACATATAAGGGAATCAACTCATTCTGTACAGCTCCAATAGCATCATAAGAAAAGGATTCTTATTTAGAGATGGGAAGAATTAACAGTAGCCAGTTGCAGAGTTGGCATGGAGAAAGATACTGTGCAAAGAACCTGGAAGATAGAGCTTGGCTCGTACTTCCATACAAAATGGACAAGAAGGGGACAAGAGCAGGTGATAAGTGGGAACATCTGTTTTCCCCCTCTAGCCTGTTTGATCTTCCCTAGTTTCTTACCRCTGAGAATGCTGGAGAATCTTGAGGGAACAATACACTTGAACATGCTTGGGGCCACCAGCCCCCGCCCCATCACAGTTTACATCAAGGTAACTGAGGTACCAAGCAAGAGTCTGCATTGTGAGGAGCCTGGCAGCTTCGCTCAGCTAGTCTCAGCCACTGACACAGCTTTTTCCTCTAAAATCTGAAATGTGTTTCCATGTTAAACTTTTTAAAAATGCGAGGGGGGGTGGGGGGTGAATGGTACAAGTTGAGAGAGGGAGGGAGAAGAGAACTGAAAATGATTGCACATTGAAATAAGTGTGCTACTTGAGAAAATTATAAGTGCCTAAAAACAGGAATCTGTAATGAAAGTACCCTCCGAAGCAGAACTGAGCTGAGCGCTGCTGATCTGATGCCGACACACAATAAACCAGTCCACTAAACCCGAGTGAAGACTTAGATTTAATAAGATGGGTGGTGTACTAAATAAATGCCAACTGATTATTAAAGATCTTTTTATTGAGGATTTACAACTATGTCATCAAATAGCTGAACAGTATTCAGGTGTAATAAGACCCATATGAGAAACTTAATTTAAAGTAGTGCAAAGAACTCAAAACACTATTACAAACAGACCATGAAAACTTGGGAAATAGATAAGCAAAGAGGCAAAAAATAATCCCATCAAATTATTGTCAATCGTGGGGGTAGAGGCGGTGAGGGAGGACAAAATATCATTTCCATATGAGTCAACTAAACAGCTATTCGAAGGCGCCACAGCATGACGGGACTGCACAGCACTGTGCTGATGCGCCCTCCCCTAAGAGCTCACCATACCTCCCCTCTTTCCTTTGGAAAGAAAATTAACTTTTTAATGTGAATTCTCTGTGGTAAAGAAACCTTTGAATTTGTTAGAAAATGGCCTTGCAAAGTAGAGTGAACTAAGTAAAGAGTCCTTGTGAGCCCCCCTCTAGATCTAGAATGTCACCAAGGGAGCACTGGTAGGAAGGGAAGCAGAGGGGACTGGGGCATGGAGATGTGGCAGGCAAACAGAAGAAGGGAGGAGGAGAGGTGATGGTATTTCAGACATAAGGAGAAACGGAGTCATTTTTGAGGTATACTGCTAGAGGGCTTCCCTCACACATATGGCACGCAACAATGTACTCTGAATCTTTAAGCTCCATCAGGTCCCTCGTGGTAGCTAGTAAGCTAAGCGATGAGACCTCTAAGTCCCCATGAGGTCTATAGTCCTTCACTCTGTTCTCAAGGTTGGTCCTAGAATGTTGACTTTAAGAAAAGTTTTCCAGAGTAATAGAACATCCTTGGAATCTAAGAATAAGGGAGGAGCTTAGGTCCTGGATGATCCTCTGAGGCCTTTGAGGCTTCCCTCAGCCTTACTGTTTGACAGGCAGGAAAGGATTATGGCTCATGATAGGATTCTACTCACATCTGGTTGTGGGACCAGACCTGAGCAGTTCAGTGCGAGGCTGCCAGGTTAATTGGTTAGACTAACTACATGGGCTGGGGGTCTTATGTAATGAGAATGAGTGGACACAGCAGTGTTCTAAGATCGGGAGACCCAAAACCTCGACTGTGTAAGGGTGAAGGGAACTGCTTCATGATCTATTGCTATTACAGGCAAAGAAGGTATGTCAGAAAGTAAGCAAAAAGGGACACAAAATTTCACTATTGACAAATGTTACCATTTATACTTTGGATTTTAGATACCTTGTCTGCGGTCACAAGTGACATCAAATTTGTACCTAATGTAACTACCGTTTACATCCTTGTTACTCGGGGCTGTAAGTTAAGATGTCTGACTGCCATTCATAAATCTAATCTCCGTTAGAGCCTGTTGGCAGGCCCCCTGCCCAGTTGACACTGAACAGCCCCTTTGCCCCTCACAAATGCTATGGTGAGGGATAAAAAAATATTATTAAAATATGCAAAGCAGTTTTTCAATTCCCATAGAAAAATACTCATGTCAGCTAGGAAGAAAACGAGAGGCAAAGGAATACCAAAAGAAAAATGAAGGAGAAGGAGAAAATGTATGTCTCCATCACCTCTCAACTCTGTTGTGTTTCCCTAGCCAAGATCACAGCAGTTCTATGCTGTAGAGGGACATCCGTCAACGCTAATCAATACATGTGGTGTTAGTCATGGATGATAAATTTGAAAGGGATTATAACTGTAAACAGTGATCAATAGAGACTTGCTGGAGGAGACAGCAAGGAAAAAACAACCTTAAAATGTTACACGGTTAATAAAGTAAGGAGGAGAGTCAGTCTTAAACAAACTCCAAGGAAACCACAGAGTACTTAGTTCCTTCTCAGAGATGGAACTGGGAGTGGGTGAACAGTCCTCCCCAGACCATCTCGCAAGGCAATCACTCCTAAAAGGGTGCATTATTAATTCACAGTACATTTGTGATTCTTCTGGTTGGAAGGCACATTCTCCATTATCATTTGGTTGAAGATTTGTTCCTGGATCTGAGCTGGCATCAGTCAAAGCCCCCAGAGTATAGCTTGCCCTTTCCCCACACCACCCCCCTTCCCTCCTGTCTCTTCTCCCCTCTACAGATTTCACCACCGCAGGCACATGACTGAGCAGTGCATTCGCAGGAGTGACATTCCTCTCTGCAAACAAATATATCCTGAATCCAAGCAAAGGGGAGAAAAAATGCAGGGAGCCTCTGCTACTCACCCACAGATGAATGGAACTATCCGTCTTGTCACCAGAGGTCACATGGAAAGGTTACTTGGAGTCTATACCTTACCTTCTCTGCTGACATTAGCAGGCAAGTCCCTTAAAAGCAAAGCAAAATAAAGAGTAAAAAAATAACCACCCGAATCCTACCCCATCAAGCACTAACGGGCCTTCTAGAACCCCTCCGAGATGGTGTCTTCTCGCCACCTTTGAAGCCACAGCTCCAGGCCTGACATGGACATTTTTTTCCCAGATGACCTTTCAGTGTCCTTTCTGCCAGAGTGTGTAAACCACAAGCTGATATATGAAGGCAATTTTTAGTGGTGCCACTTGTATCTGAGCGATTGTGCACACTTTACGGTTCTGGCCTGCCACCCTTTCCACCTTTCCAAGATCTCTCTATTTTCTTTTAAGGGAACTGCACCAGAGGTGAAGGCAAGTTTAACTGCTTCAAGACTTTGACGGCCACAAGCACCTGTTTGGGCGATTCATGACTGGCCAATGCTCAACTGCAAAGCCGAGGTACCTTTGCTGCTCTGGAGGTAGGGTMAGCAGGCAAGAGAGATGTGGGCAGAGATAATGCCGACACATCTATCCATCCCCATACCCCCTTGCCCTCAGCTACAGCCAGACTTGATAGGTATCAAAGCCACAGCCTCATCTAAGACTCAAAGGGCACAGAGCCATTTTCTCCATAAATTCTTAGAGCTGGGACCCTGGGGACTTCCTCAGGCAGAGTTCAGAGAGAATCAGGGGACATGAGATAACTGAGACATCAGCTGGCAGGGTCATATAGAGCATCTATGGTCTTCCACCCTGCCATTGTCACATCTCTCTCAGAAGCCAGGGCTGTCTTTGTGTGTAGAGCTGTAACTTCAATCCTGCTAGGCTCTGGGCTATGCTGGACTCTACACTCTAAGGGGGACACTGAGAGTTCACTCTCATTTCAAGCTGAGAAGAAAAGCTTCAGAAACAGTTTCACACAGTGTGCCATAGAGTCAGCCCTTCAGTTGTCAATGTGAATCAAAGAATCATTAGATGGTTCAACGCTCAAGGAGCCCATCAAGAATATCCTGGCCATTTCAAGTAAGTCTCAAGGTCATTCCCAACTACCTGGTCCCAGTGCTCCAAGAGACTATGCAGCCCAGCAGCCAATGAGGATGACTCTTGGGAGATCTTCACYGCACTCTTTATCCTAGGCCTGTGTGTCTTAACCATATGCGGGGAGCAAAAGGATTTACTACTAAGGTTTTAGGATGGAAAAAATGATTTCAACTTATCTGTTCAGGTCAAGCTCTCATTCACTTTGATTACTCTATCTTAGCTAGAGCCATAATGAAAGGAAGGAGATACAGAGCGCCCTTATGAACTATGCCATCTGAAAACTTACCTGTGCCCCAGACTGCCAGATCACGAAGCCATATGATAATGACAGACTGTTAGAAATCTGCACCCCATCCTGATGTGCGATTCTTGGGAGGTGGTTCTCAAAATTTGCATTTATATTTGGAATTGCTTTTTGCACAGAGAAGCTGTCCAAAATAGGGGTGACAAAGAAGAAAACAATGAGAAAGTGGGAGTTAGTCATTGGCCAGAATAGCACAGGCTAAAACCAGTTGAGAAAAATGGACAAGTGTCACATGCCAGTACCGTCACATGTGGGATGCAGAGGGATTACAGTGTCTATAGACAGCTCCTTCCCATCTTTTCTTCCCAGATTCTGCTCTAAATCCCCACTGCAGGCACAGTGACCAAATTCTATTTGCCATCTGGTAGAAGCCACAGACCCAGAAGGTCCAGTGTGGCCCTCAGAGATAGAGTGCTGGGAGCTATGACTGACCCTTGCTGCCTTTCATAACTAACATTGTGTCTGACTAAGAGTAGCATTCTGACTTGCCAGCCCCTGAGTACTCACAGCCAAAGGAGGGAAGCTCTCCCACCTAGATACCTCCCTTCCAAAGTAACAAAGAACTAGAAGCACTCCCGTGGGGAGTCCCAGGAATAGCAGTAGTAAAAGTTCTCAAGTATGGACATTGGGAGCAATTACAGTGTGAATAATCTTAGTATTCTGGAGGCTGAGGCAGGAGGATGACAAGTTCAAGGACAGCTTTGCTCTGTCTCAATAACATGAATGAAATTAACGAGAGCAGAATAAAAGAACAAAGTCAGTGAGGAGGCCATTGCCAGATCCACTGCATGGTGTTCTGGATCAGAGTTCTAAGAAGGACATGCTGTAGACTGCCTTGAATTAGGTGGTGTTGGCAATAAAAAGGGCCTTTTGTAGTTTTCTGACCAATGTGAGCAAATCATTGCTCTTTCTGGGGGAAGTGCAAAGCTCCTCCCGGACAGACACAGGGATCCCGAGAGTCGTAATCAAATTGTGGCTGGCGAAGCAGAAATAGGGGTAGAGAGACCTAGTGTGTCAACAAGTTCTTAATGATAGAAAACTTACATATCATCTTTCTCCCCAGGGTCCTTATGATACCTCGCATAAAGTGAAAGGGAGACCGGAAGAGAGCCTTGCTGCAAACCTTGAGCTCTAACAGATGGACTGCMACTCTGATGCTAGACTGGAGGGCCCTGACCAGACTCATGGTTTCCAGGGTTTCAGAGAAATGACATGACCTCCACAGTCATATGAGGTGTCTAAACCAACCCACCCCTTCTTTCCACTTCTCCCTGTCCTCAGAATACCAATTCTTCTTTCTCTTTTTTAGTTTGGTCTGTTTTTAAACTCTTGAAGAAGAGCTAGCTTTCTTTTGAAGAAAAAGGAAAGTTTCTCCTAGCAAAAACCGAGTAATTTCCAAGACAAGCTTCAACTCTCCATGTGTGTGTTGCTTGCTTGGTTGGTATAGTAAACAGAAAGGACAGTGAGATGCTAGGAGAAGAATCTCCCATCACTGCATCTTCACCTCTAGGGATGCTAAAACACCACCAAGTGTAAAGCCACTGCCATCCACTCCCCATCATTTCCATGATCTCCCAGCCATCACAAACTCCAACCCCTAGTTTTACTGTCCTCAGCAGAGTCCAGAGTGAGGCAAATCAGGGCACACAAATGAACTAGAAACTTCTGTCTCCTTACCATTCCTATACATGGCCCTAGCCTTTCTTGCATTTAAGGTTTTACTCCTGGAGCAGTGAGAAGCTCAGAGAACCTCTTGATTGATGCTGTCAGCCAGATGAAGAGCTCTGGTGTCAGGAACTGTCTTTTCTTCATTAAGTTTGAAAACATGCCCAGGGGCTAGTCTGTGATCTGCTCATCAATAAGTGGAAATCTACTGATAGACTCAAATTCATGCCAAGCGTTAGCAGAGAAAGGACAGATACCTTGTCAGTTTCCTTCCCTAAATAAGAATTCCCAAACACCCCTGTTGTCATTCACTGTAGACTGAGATCTGTGGTGAAGAAAAGGCAAAGAGACCCAAGCAGTGGGATATGAATTTTTTCTGGGAGGCTCAACACCAGGAGCACAGAACTCAGTGTTCAGGGATGAACCTTGCCAGGGAAACACCAAGTTACTGCCAACATTCACTCCCCAGGATCATCATGGAGCTGCCCATGAATGGCCAGTACTCAGAGTCTGTCACCAATGAGGATCTCCTCACAAAGCCTCCAGAGATTTGCAGAGGACAAAGGAGGATGGGAAGTGGATTTACCATTTCTAAATGTCCTTACAGAAGAGCTAAGGAACAAGACAAACATTGCCAAGTTAACATCCAGTAGAAGCAAAGAGAGAGGCCGAAGAAAGCAGAAGGATARAAAGAAAGCAACCACTCAGAAAACTTCAGCAGGGCACCCTTAAACCTGCCTTAGAAATAAGTTTACCAAGTCTACCTTGTGCCATGGTGAACCGAGTGCAAAGATATTATTTCTTTTTAAAAAGAGCAAACACCAAAATTGCTGTTAAGCCAACAAGCATTAGCTTGAGAGCTCTGACCTTCAGGTTTCAACAATTAGCTTTGATAGTGATTGTTCACCAATCCAGCTTGATTTCCTTATACAGGATAGGATAATGTCAATATTAGCAGGCAATTCCTGAAAGCCCAACTGTGCAGCAACAAAGTCTATACTGGGCACGTGAGCCACAGAGCGAGGATAGGGGTTAGGAGTCCTCGTTCATGTTGATTCATGGTTGCTTTTTCCCCCTCCCTTTTCATTTCCAGGTTACACACTTTTTATTGTCAAGTAGCATTACTTAGCACTCAACTAGAGAAATTACCACTGCAGCCTCATCTGATAGTTCACTGAGAAGCTCCAAAGGCAATGTTGAGCATGCTTCTTCTCTTTATCTGTGTTCCTTTCACTG
>BDUI01030782.1:8784-20259 GCA_002335545.1 Apodemus speciosus | reverse complement strand
CCACTAGCTGCCATGTCACAGCAAAGATGGAGGATGTTACCCAGGGTCCCACCAGCCATGTGTCCAGCCTACAATAGGAGCTACCTCAATGTACAAGTATGTGGTAGTCAGWTGGAAGAAAAGGAGAAGTGGAACAGTTTGAACATTATGAAGAGAGATGGAATTGGAGACTCAATGGTAAAGAGGATTAGCCTGCTATGTATGAGTGGCCAGTCCCACCACTCAGGGCCATGGTGAAGGCCAAGCAAAGGTCCCTTTGAAGGCCATGTCTAAGTCCACGGCTACTCAGTGGCTTGGGTCAGTTGATGTTGGTGGATCAAATTACCACTAGAGAACATGGGTATGCCCATGGTTGGGGAAGCACTGGTGACCTTGTTGATGTCCTGGGGCTGTGCATAACTGGCCCCACCCTTCACTGGATGCAGCACTCTTGAGAGCTGTCTTTATCTTTCACTAATTGGAGCACTCAGGAGAGCTGGCCTTGTGCCTTKCCCAGTAGAGCTGAGTTTGGAGATATAGGTGCTGGCAAGCCAGCCCTGAGGGCATGAGAGGAGAAGAGCTGACCCTGCCTCCTGTCAGTGGTGGCATTAGGTGGCCTAGTCAAAGCAGTGCTGGAGAGTTCACCCTGGTGGTGTGGAACAGGGAGAGCTGGTGGCCTGACAAGCTGAGCTATCACCCAAGTCCTACTCTAGGGCCCTGAATTGGCTCACCCAAAATCTACTATGTCATCTGTGAGCAGTTGGGACATGTAAAGGGGGCAGTCCTGCTGATCTAAACTGCAGGATCTCTATGACACGGGATAACAACAGGATAACTTGGAGGAGTTCTGATGAGAATCCGATATTGATGGAGCTACCTCAACAACAAAGGTAGACACTACCTCAGAGTAAATGGCTGAAAAAAGATTTTCAAAGCAAACAGACCCAAGAAACAAGCTACAGAGCCATTCTAATATCTAATAAAGTATACTCTCAACCAAAACCAATGAAAAGAGATAGGAAAGGGTACTTAATAATCATCGAAGAAAAATGCACCAAAATGACATCTCAATTGTGAACATATATGCCCCAAATGCAAGAGCACTTACAAAAAAGAAACATTCAATATAGTACTTGAARTCCTAGCTAGAGCAATAATATGAATAAAGGAGATCATGGAGCAAGACTTGGAAAGGAAGAAGTCAAAGTATCCTTATTTGCAGATGATATGATATTATATGTAAGTGATCCCAAAAACTCTACCAAAGAAAACCTACAACTGATAAACACTTTCAGCAAAGTGTCTGGATACAATATCAACTCATAAAAAGCATCAGCCCTCCTTTATATAAATGATAAATAGACTGAGAAAGAAATCAGGGAAACAACACACTTCACAATGGCCAAAAATAATATAAACTATCTTGGTGTAATGCTAAACAAGCATGTCACAAACAACTGTGTGACAAGAACACCAAGTCTCTGAAGAAAGAAACTGAAGAAAATATCAGATAATGAAAAGATTTCCCATGCTCAAGGATTGGTAGGATTAACGTTAGTGAAAAATGGCCATTCTCCTAAATGCAATTTACACGTTCAATGCAATTCCCATCAAAATTCTAACACAATTCTTTACAGACTTTGAAAGAGCAATTCTTACCTTCATATGGAGAAATGAAAACCCCAGGATAGCTAAGAAGAATCTTGAACAATAAAAGAACTTCTGGAGGTATCGCCATCCCTGATCTCAAGCTGTACTGAAGAGCAAGAGTAATAAAAACTTCATGGTATTGGTATAGAAACAGAGAGAGAATTGAATTGAAGACCCAGAAATATAGCCATACACCTAAGGACACTTGATTTTTGACAAAGACGCCAAAACCATACAAGGGAGGGGGGCAAGAAAAACATTTTTAATAAATGGTTCTAGATGTATTAATGTAGAAGAATGCAAATAGACCGATATGTATCACCCTGCACACAACAACTGAAGTCCAAGTCAAAGAACTTGACAAAAACCAGATACCCTACATCTAATAGACAAGAATAAGAGAAATAGCTGTGAACTCACTGATTCAGGAGACAACTTCCTGAATAGAACACCAATGTTTGAGGCACTAAAATCAACAATTTATAAATGGGAACTTATGAAACTAAAGAGCTTCTGTAAAGCAAAGAACACTGTCAATAGGACAAAATGGTAGCCTATAGATTGGGAAAATATCCAAAATATATAAAGAATGCAAGAAGTTATACACCAACAAACCAAATAATCCAATTTTTAAAATGGGGTACAGAGCTAAACAGAGAATTCCCAACAGCAATCTTGAATGGCTAAGAAGCCTTTAAAGAAATGTTCAGTTTTCTTAGTCATCAAGGAAATGCAAATCAAAATGACCCTGAGATTCTAACTTATACCCATCACAATGGCTAAGATGAAAAAGGCAAGTTGACAGCACATGCTGGCTAGGATATGCAGCAAGGGAAACATTCTTCCATTGCTGGTTGGAGTGCAAACTTGTACAATCACTATGGAAATCAATCTGGTGGTTTCTCAGAAAATTGAGAATACTTCTCCCTGAAGACCCTGCTATATCACTCCTGGGCATCCACCCAAAAGATGCTCCAAAATATACAAGGACACATGCTCCACTATGTTCATAACAGACTTATTTATAATAGCCAGGAATAGGACACAACCTAGATGTCCTTCAACCAAAGAATAGATACAGAAAATGTGGTTTATTTACACAATGGAATACTATTCAGCTATTAAAAAAAAGGACACCGTGAAAATTTTAGGCAAATGGATGGAACTAGAAAATATCATCCTGAGGTGACCCAGATCCAAAAGGACATACATAGTATGTACTCACTTATAGGTAGATACTAGCCAAGAAATACAAGATGCCCAGGTTTTATTTCATAGAGCCAAAGAAGCTAAACAAGAAGGAAAGCCCAAGCAAGGATCAATGAATCTCACTTAGAAGAGGGAATAAAATGGTCATAGGTGGCAGAAAGAGAGAGGGAACTGGGTGGGAGAAGGGGAGGAGGTATTCAGTATCAAATATTGGAAAAGACAGTTGTCTTAGTCAGGGTTTCTATTCCTACACAAACATCATGACCAAGAAGCAAGTTGGAGAGGAAAGGTTTTATACAACTTACTCTTCCACACTGCTGTTCATCACCAAAGGAAGTCAGGACTGGAACTCAAGCAGGTCAGGAAGCAGAGCAGATACAGAGACCATTTAGGGATGTTACTTACTGGCTTGCTTCCCCTGCCTTATTCAGCTTGCTTTCTTATAGAACCCAAGACTACCAGTCCAGAGATGGTACCACCCACAAGGGGCCATCCCCCTTTGATCACTAATTGAGAAAATGCTTTATAGCTGGATCTCATGGAGGCATTTCCTCACCTGAAGCTCCTTTCTCTGTGATAACACCAGCTTGTGTCAAGTTGACACACAAAACCAGCCAGTACAATTGACCCTGTGTCAACTTGACATACAAACACATCACCATTAAGCCTCACCCCTTACTCTCTTATTCATCCCCAAGATCAAAATAACTTTAATCCCACAGTCTTTTCAAATTCTTACATATTAMATTTTCAATCCCTTTAAAATACCCAGTCTCTTTTAAAATCTAAAGTCTTTTTACAATTATAAGTTTCTTAACTGTGGGATCCACTAAAATACTTTCTTCCTTCAAGAGGAAAAATATCAGGGCACAGTCACAATCAAAAGCAAAATCTAACTCCAACAGTCCAATGTCTGGGATCCATTCACGATCTCCTAGGCTCCTCCAATGGCTCAGGTTACTTCTCTGTAGCTTCCCTTTGTAGCATACAGCTTGTTTTCTAGGTTCCAGTTGACTGTACTCCACTGCTGCTGCTGTTCTTTGGGGTCGTGGATGAGGGAGGCTCCCAGGAGTTTATGGGGGGTTACGTTTAGCTAAGAATCCTAGCAGTGAGGATATGGAACCTGAAGTGGCTACCTCTTGTAGCAAGGCAAGACCTCCAGTGGAAGGATAAGGACACCAACCCACCCACAAAACTTTCAATCCAWAATGTGTTCTGTGTACAAGACAAAAATGGAGCAGAGACTAAGGGAATGGCCAACCAATAACTGGAGCAACTTGAGACCCATCCCATGGGAAAGCACCAATCCTGAACACCATTAATGATAGCAGGAAAAGGGAAATGAAATGTAAATAAAGAATATATCCAATAAAAAAATGATACTCTTATGTTTGCAGACAGGAGTCTAAATAACTGTCTTCTGAGAGGCTACCAAATGCAGAGACACACAGCCAAACATTGGATGAAGCTCAGGAAGTCTTATGGAAGACTTGGGGGAAGGATCGAAGACCCTGGAGGAGATAAAAACTCCACAGAAATACCAGCAGAGTCAACTAACCTGGACCTTTGGGGGATCTCAGAGACTGAACCACCAGCTAAAGAATACATGAGCTAAACATAGGCCCTCCACACATATGAAGTAGATGTGCAGGTCAATCTTCATGTGGGCCCTCAAATAACAGGATTATGTCTCCAAAGCTATTGGCTCTCTGTGGATCCCATTCCCCTGACTGGCCTACCTTGTCTGGCCTCAGGGGGAGAGGATGCACCTAGCCTTGCAGAAATTTGATGTTCCAGGTTTGGAGGATGCCCATGTGGTGGCTCCACTCTCTTAGAGGAGAAGGAGGCGGGTAGGGACTATGTGAGAGGAGACAGAAGGGCAAGATTTAAAGTGAGTAGATAAATTAACATGGAGAAATACGAACACAAACTGAGGGAACTATGAAAATGGAAGATAGAGGTATAGGAACAGGAACCAGACATAAACATCACCAACACATCCAAAAGATGGAAGAAGAATCTCTGAGGCTAAGAAGATACTACAGAAGAGATAAATCCACTGGTCAAAGAAAATGTTAAGTCTAAAAAAATCCCTCCCAAAAACATCCAGGAAATATGGGACACTATGAAAAGGCCAAACCTAAGAATACTAGGCAGAAAAGGAGAAGAATCCCAACTCAAAACTCAGAAAATATATTTAACAATACCATAGAAGAAATTTTCCTAACCCCAAAAAAGACATATCTATAAAGGGGTACACAAAGCATTCAGAACACCAAATAGATTGATATGAAAACAGGATCCCTCCCTCTGCTATATACAAGAAACACTTAGACATCAAAAATAAGCATTATGTCAGAGTACAGTGTTGAAATAGATTTATCAAATAAATGGACATAGGAAGGAAGCTGGTGTACCCATTCCAATATCTAACAAAATAGACTACCAACAAAAAGTAATCAAAAGAAAAGAACATATTATCTCATCAAAGGAAAAATCCACTGAGAGATGACATTTCAGATCTTAATATTTATGCCCTAAATGCAAGGGCACATATTTGTTAAAGAAATATTACTAAAGCATAAATCACACATCAAACGTCACACATTAATAATAGGAGACTTCAATACTCCACTCTTGCCAACGGACAGGTCACCTAGACATAAATTAAACAGTGAAATAATGGCACTAACAGATGTTACCAACCAAATGGACCCAACAGATATTTACAGAACATTTCATCAAAACACACACAAAAAATATACCTTCTTCTCAACACCCCATAAAACAATCTCCAATATTGACCATATACTTGGTCACAAAGCAAGTCTCAACAGATAAAAGAAAATTGAAATAACCCCTTGTATCATATCAGACCATGATAGATTAAAGCTAGATTTCAACAGCAGAAACAACAAACTTGTGGAAATTAAACAGCTCTATACTGAATGACTACTGCGTCAAGGAGAATATTAAAGACTTCCTAGAATTCAATGGAAAAAATGTACAACATGCCCAAACTTATGGGACACAATGAAAGCTATGCAGAGAGAAAAGTTCTTGTACCTTCATAAAAAAAATTGAAGAGATCCCATACTAGTGATTTAACAGCCAACCTGGGAACTGTAGGAAAAAAAACAGCAAATACACCCAAGAGAGGTAGATGTGAGGAAATAAACTGGGAGCCAAAAATCAATAAAACAGAGACAAAGAGCAATACAAAGAATCAATAAAAGAAAGAGTTGGTTTATCGAGAAAATCAACAAAATACACAATCACTTATCCAAACTAACTAAAAGACAGTGAGACGATATTCAAATGAACAAGATTAAAACAGAAAGGAGGGCATAACAACAGACACCGAGGAAATCGAAGGAATTGCTAGACTATATTTCAAAAATGTATAATTCACCAAATTGGAAAATCTAAAAGAAATGACTTCCTAGATAGATAGCACTTACCAACGTTAAATTAAAAAAAAAAAAGGTAAGCTATTTAAAAAATCCTATAACCTGTTTAAAAAAAAAAAAACAAATAGAAGCAGTCATTAAAAGTCTCCCAACAAAAATAATCCAAGACCAGATGGTTTTAGAGTAGATTTCTACCAATTTTCAAAGAATAGCTAGTCCCAATACTCCTCAAATTATTCTGCAAAATACAAACAGACAATGTCAAATTTATTTTATAAGGCCATTGTCACCCTGATACCCAAAACACACAAAGATTTAACAAAGAAAGAGAATTACAGATCAATTTCCCTCATGAACATTGATGAAAACAAACAAACAAAMAAAAAAAAACTCAATAAAGTACTTGCAAACTGAATCCAAGAACACATCAAAAAGATCATCTGCTATGATCAAGTAGGCTTCATTCCAGAGACACAAAGGTGTTTCAATATATGAAAATATGTTGATCCAATCCATCATGTAAACAAACTGAATTAATAAAACCACATGATCATCTCATTAGATTCTGAAAAGGCCTTTGACAAAATCTAACACCTCTTTATGATATGTCTTGGAGAGATCATGGATAGAAGTAGCATACTTCACAAAATAAAGGCAATTTATAGCAAGCCTATAGCCAACATCAAATTAAATGAAGAGAAACTTTAAGCAATTCCACTACAATCAGGAACAAGAGAAGGCTGCCTACTTTTTCCATATCTATTTATTRTAATACATGAGGAGAAACATGGCAAAGACTCATAGTAATGGGTCATCTTTTGTAACCAAGGTCTCAAGTGGCAGGATTAGGAATTCAACAATCCAAAAACCCTTCAACCTACAGTTTATCCTACCTGCAGAGTGTTCTTAGATCAGAACATAGTATAAATACCATTAGAGAGACCAGAGAGACTTCATCCAGCAGCTGATGGGAACGGATGCAGAGTCCTACAGCCAAGCATTAGGTGGCACTTGGGGAATCCTGCAGAGGAGGGAGAGGAAGGATCAGAAAAGTCAGGGACACTAGGAGAGCACAGTCCACAGAATCAAGTGACNAAAAAGAGCAAACACCAAAATTGCTGTTAAGCCAACAAGCATTAGCTTGAGAGCTCTGACCTTCAGGTTTCAACAATTAGCTTTGATAGTGATTGTTCACCAATCCAGCTTGATTTCCTTATACAGGATAGGATAATGTCAATATTAGCAGGCAATTCCTGAAAGCCCAACTGTGCAGCAACAAAGTCTATACTGGGCACGTGAGCCACAGAGCGAGGATAGGGGTTAGGAGTCCTCGTTCATGTTGATTCATGGTTGCTTTTTCCCCCTCCCTTTTCATTTCCAGGTTACACACTTTTTATTGTCAAGTAGCATTACTTAGCACTCAACTAGAGAAATTACCACTGCAGCCTCATCTGATAGTTCACTGAGAAGCTCCAAAGGCAATGTTGAGCATGCTTCTTCTCTTTATCTGTGTTCCTTTCACTGRACATCTTGGACTTYGTTCATTCCTCAGTTACTATTATTTGATAACCTGCAGTGAACCCCTAGTCTCTGCACCTGGTTTAGAAACAGAGGTAGAAGAGAAAATAATGGCCAAAAACAATATCCACAAAGACCAAACAAAAATCTATTCTATGCCACAGAGATCCTTCCAAGACCAGACCAGAGACCAGAGACACCCTCCTTATAGGAAAAATTGAGAAGCATCTGAAAAGAGACAAATTCCTCAGGTGAAAATTCATGAGGCTAGAGATAGAGAGAGGCTCCGTAAGGAAGAAGAACCATGCTAAAGGTGCCTAGAGAGCAAAGAGTACTGTTCATTAAAGGAATAATCATAATAATGGGTCATGTTACTACAGAACTTACCAGCAGCAATGGTAGTCAAGCTTCTCAAAGTTCTCTCAATGTTCTCAACAACTCTAGAAAATACATAATATGATTGTTCTTCTTATCGGATAAAATATGGAAAATGAYAGTTTCTCAAGGTCAAGCTGCCAAAGAGAATAGCAGCTGACTCCAGAGACCATCCCTACCACCATGGCAGAAAGCAGAGGCATGCCTGAAGGGAAGGTGGGAAACAGTAGTGACTTCTGGGAAGAGGTCCCTGGATGCTGACTAAGCATTATTCACAAGCTGTGGTGGATTCAGGCAAGAATGACAGATGATCAGATTAGTAAAGATGACTCCATAGCCATGGCCAAGATTATAACAGGGAAAGGAACAAGAGAAAGGCATCTTTTAGCATTAAATCCAGGGTTTGATGGTGGGAAATAAATGGTGGACCTTTAGGGCCATCATTTTCCTATTCATTGCTGTGACAAAGTATCTGAAAGCACTTAAAAGGAGTGAAGTTGTAGTCTGCTCRTGTTTTAATTCATGGTCACCTGACCCAGTGAATTTGGGCCCCTGGAGAGGCCTATAATGGTTAGGGAGAGTATGGTAATCATATCACAGTACCTGTCTTAGTTAGGGTTTTATTGCTGTGAAAAGACAGCATGACCAACACAGCTTTTATAAAGGACAACATTTAATTGGGGCTGGATTACAGTCCCAGATGGTCAGTCTATTATCATCATGGTGGGAAGCATGGCAGCATCCAGGAGATATGGTGCTGGAGAAAGAGCTAAGAGTTCTACATCTTAATCCAAAGACAGCCAGGAAGAGACTATCTTCTGCAGGCAGCCAGGAGGAGGATCTCTTCTGCACTGGGCAGAGCTTGAACATAAGACCTCAAAGCTCACACCCACATTTCTTCCAACAAGGCCACACCACCTAGTAGTAGCATTTCTCATGGGCCAAGCATATTCAAACCATTACATTCTGCTCCTTGGTCCCTATAGAMTTGTTCAAACACATGAGTTTATGGGAGCCACACCTAACCATAGCACAATGCAAAATACATTTAATCCAACTTCAGAAGTCCCCACAGTCTCTCACAGTCTCAACACTGTTTGAAGTTCAAAGTTTCTTCTAAGATTGATACAATCTCTTAAATGTAATCCCCTAYAAAATAAAAATAAAAAAGCAGATCATAGACTTCTAACATCACAGGATACATATTACCATTCCAAATGTCATAGCGATGAAATACTGGACCAAGCCAAGACCCAAACCAGCTGAGTAAACTTTAAATTCTGCATCTCCATGTCTGATGTCAAAGTGCTCTTCAGATCCCCAACTCCTTTTATTTTTGTTGACTGCAACAAACTTCTTTTTCTTGGSCTGGTTTCTACTTCTTGTTGGCAGCTTTCATCAGCAGGTACCCCATGGCTCTGACATCTCAACATCTTGGAGTATCCAAGGCAACTTCAACCTCACAGCTTCTTGTTCCAATGTCTAGGATCCACAGATGATATGATCTTCTGTACCCCTACAAAGGAGGAGTACATCACTTCTCCAGCTCTGCCCTCTTTAGTACTCTATGTTCTGGTTGACTCTATTCAATTTCTGCTGATCATCATGGTGGTCATCCCATGGTACTGGCCTCTCCAGTATGGTCAGGACCCCCGACAGCAATACCCAGCTTCTGGTATCAACTTCTGTCTTCATTAGGGTTTTACTGCTGTGGACAGACAACATGACCAAGGCAACTTTTATAACAGACACCATTTAATTTGGGCTGCATTACAGTTTCAGGTGTTCAGTCCATTATCATCATGGCGAGAAGCATGGCAACATGCAGACAAATATGGTGCTGGAGAGGAGCTAGGTGTTCTATATCTTGATCCAAAGACAGCCAAGAAGAGACCATCTTCCACGGGCTGCCAGGAGGAGGGTCTCTTCTGCCCTGGGCAGAGCTTGAGCATAGGACATCAAAACCCATCCCCACAGTGATATGCTTCCTCCAATAAGGCTACACCTACTCCAACAATGCCTTACCTCCTAATAGTAGCACTTTCTATGGGCCAAACATATTCAAACCTTCATAGCACCTGAGATGAAAAAGAGAGGAAGGAATGTGAATTCCAATACTTGCTTCARGCACACMCCCYAACTCCACATYYCAYCYCTACAGAGACATTCTACTAAACTCCACTTGCCAATATCACCATAGAATGGCAACCACGCCTTTGAAATATGAGATTTGGGCATGATTCAGATCCAAATTCACAGTATTTGCCCCAAAATTTCCACTTGCAGAAGGTTCCAAGATCACTGTGCAAGGAAAGGGATCTTCATTGAGTGCGGTGCTTGTCCAGGACACTGGCTGTCTTATTGATAGTGAAAGTATCCAGGGAGGACACCATGGGAGGAGTGTTGCCGAGACACAGAACTGAGTGGTGGCTAAAGAAAGTCCCACTCAGGAGTTAGGCAGAACAGTGACCTGCTGAAGGAAATAGGGAACCAAGCAATTCCAGTAGRGGTGAGGAGTGGGACAGTGGGGGGCRGAAATAACAAAAAGGCACAGGGACACTGCCAGCCAGGTTYAAGAACAATAAATGGACTAGTAAATGTTCTGCTTTACTGGTGGGAAAATTAGTTCTAAACTGCTCTAACCTGGCCTGATAAATACAGGCATGATCTGAAAGTCTCAAATTACTTCCAAATAATTTTATAATATCTCAGGATAAAGCTCAAAATATTTACAAGAACACTAAAATACCATGCCAGTAAGAACCAAAAGGTAAGTGCCCCTCCTGCCAACTGAACAGCCCTGTACCCAAGATTCGGTTCCCAAGGACCTGTTCCACTGCCCACCTCCATCCTATCCCACTGAAATGCTCTCCCCATTCTGTTCCCCCCCATCTCCAACATAGATGGAGTTCTGCTGCCAAGGATTGGGCCACACCAGTCAGAAGAACTAGTGTCATTTGAAGAACAAACGCAGACAAAGCAAGCCAGTAAAAAAGGTAGGAGATCACAGGAAGAGATTCTTTGCTGGACCAGAGACCACAGMAGCCACCAGRACTCCAGATAGGAAGCCTATTTGTAGGCTTCTTCCTCTCACTCAGAGCCCCCAATTCCCATCCCCCTCTTCATCACCACAGCCCACCCCGAACTCAGGCAGAAACCTCCTGCTACACCAAAAGCCAAGCTAGCCACCATAAGTGCAGCCCCTATCTTAGACAAGAGACTGCCCACTGACTGAGTCRCAGATCATGCCAGTGACCAGAAGTGCAGGCTACAAAGACAAAACAAATAGGAAACAAAAAAACAAGGAACAAAACACCAATCCAGCAGAGACAAA
>BDUI01030774.1:7778-19109 GCA_002335545.1 Apodemus speciosus | reverse complement strand
AGTCCCATTTAGTCACATCACGTTTCTGTCCCATGCAGAAGGGGAGGCATTGTTGAATGCTGAGCAGCACTTTCAGAATCCCCTCCGAACAAGCTCAGTTCTTTAGCAGTGAGACAGAGGGATGGAGACACCCTCTCTGAGCTCCATTTGCTCGATGGAAATAAAGATTAGCTCAGTAAATCGCACATGCTCATCATGTAACAACCGTCATTATTATCATTGCCACGAGCTGCTTGCAGAAAAGCAGTCCAGGGAAGAGACCCCCTTCCTAGTTCCATGACAAGCATGTGTCCATATAGTAAAGTTGATGTCAGAGTCCGGGTCAGCCTCAAAGCAAGCAAAAAAGCTCTTGTTACATTGCCCCAAATACAGCAAATGTTCAGAAGATTGGCTATTATATTAAAATGGCTGAGGTTAATCTGGTGAAATTAACATGAAGATAATTCAGTCTTTTTAATTGGCAATATTTTTATTATGATATCTGGCTGCGAGCAAAATGGAAAAATAAAGAGTTTGGACCTTTTTTTAGACTTGCATCTATGCGGCACGAAGGGAAGCAGTTACTGAGGCTGATGCGCCTATAGGGTTATGAACAAGGAGCATTTTTTCTGCCTGGTAAACTCACGGGGTGAAATCTCAT
This sequence comes from Apodemus speciosus, assembly GCA_002335545.1. Classification (NCBI taxonomy): domain Eukaryota; kingdom Metazoa; phylum Chordata; class Mammalia; order Rodentia; family Muridae; genus Apodemus; species Apodemus speciosus. The sequence goes on along the minus strand of BDUI01030774.1, from coordinate 18,469 downwards.
CCCTTGATCTTCAAAGTGTGACAAAGAGCTATTGATTGAGAGCATATTGTCATTTAAATTACAATTAGGGAYGGGTGAAAGGTGGTTATTCAACAATTCAAACCTTTCTTTGAATGCTGTCAAGGACGACATAACCTTAACCCAAACACACTTCGGAAACTTCGAAGTTTCAGCGTGTCTAAAATCAATGCGCTCTTCTTAAAGGAAAAGCATCTTGTCATTACACTCGACGTCGCATTCAGAGGTTTTGAATCTGGTGGTGAAGTTCTTTCAGCAAGCACTGCTCTCGGTCACACAAAAAAACTCATGTCTTTACATGATTCTAACACTGCGTGTGAACTGTGAGATGAATAAGAATCTCCAAGCCCATTTCCTAACATAGTTCTAGGTACATGCATCTTTAAAAATTAAGTGCTACGGAGATGATATATGTTTCCATTTAGACCGTTTTAAGGAGGACACTGTTCCTTTGACTGTTAAAATCACTAAGAACTTTAATGTCTTTTATTGCCAGCAAAACAACGATCAGTCGGTCCTGAAGGCTTTGGGTATTTTCACCAGCACAAGATGAAGTCTGTTCACGTGTGCATGTGTGTGCTGTATCWCTGATTCTTGCCTTTTGCCAGATGATACTTCATAAATAATTTGCTTTGATGTTGCAAGCACATGTGTACTCGTGTATACAAGCAAATATGCCGTGCCTCCACTGGCAAAATGCTACAATTAATCCTGACGTCTTGGTCCAGCCGTGTTCCCTGCAGCGTTCCCAAGGAAGCAGACAGCACAGACGCTGTGACTCAGATCTGCTATATGGGATAGCACTTTGAATTTGTTTTGCTAACCATCTTCTCTCGGTCTCTCTACCATGCATGTATCCATACTTGTATGTTTCATTCCAGGAATGGCATGCATTTGACAGGATGACGGATTATGTCAGACCAGAGTCTGGTGGTCTCGGCCTCAGGGCCACCACTATACTGGCACAGAAAGTCATTGAAAGATACAAGGTCAGCCAGCTCTACAGCCTCCCGTCTCTTTGTCATGTATGACGCATACACACTTCAGTAGTCTGACACAGGAGGTCATAGTACAAACCCAGGCGTACAGCATGTTAGGGGTGTACTGCCTTGGTAGGTGGAAATCTACCTGCAAGGTTCTGACGGAGCTTTCAGCTCTCTTAGTGACATTTCTTTCTGACCCATGAAGACACACCATTCGAGAACGGTTTCCAGTGGAGCCACAGGCTGCCGGCACATCTGCTAAGCAAATAGGGACATCCAATGTTATGTTTTATTTGGGAGCTGAGTAGGGAAAAAAAAATCACAGGATAACACCCTTTGAACTAGGAAGTGTGTGTGTGTGTGTGTGTGTGTGTGTGTGTGTGTGTACAAAGTTTCGTGGTCAGATAACAGGATCTCATCAAAATTTCGTAAGGATCCAGTGTAAGCCTGAGAAGGAAAAAGGGACACTGCCTGTGCATAAACAACAATACATGACACCTAAACTTTAAAGGTTTCTCCTTATATGAGCAGGGGAAAACTAATTAACAGTTTCCTTGTGACTAGCTTACATTTACTAATAAAATATATTTGAATGGCAAAATAGAAATTTGAAGCAGGAATAGGTTTTACTAGTATTTGGGCAGATATGGTATCCAAATGTTTAGAAAAAGGAACTTGGAGAGATTCATGGCATTTGGGGGGAAGTAATGCTTTACTGCCGCCTTGTGGACGGTCGGAAAGTACGGAGTCTTTTTTTTTCTTTTTCTCCTGAACCAGCCCCTAATTTATGAGCCTTGTCAATAAGAGAACCAGACACACATGCATGTGGAGCAGATTAAATATTAATAGAGTTTAGTCAGGAAAAATTATTTTAACCAAAGGAGATCTATAAAGAGTCTGCAAATGATTTCGCACTGTATTTCAAGAAATTCTCGATATACACACGTGTAGACCCCCGCACCCACACCCGACACAAGCCAGGGACAAAGCATGGCAGACTTAAATACTAAACTAGAAGTTAGTCAGAATAATGCTGTCTTAGTTTTTAAAAAAAAAATCCAAGGAGTTCTGTTCACGCTTTGTGAAATTTTTTCATTATGTTTCAAGAAAATTGGGGAAATCTGTTAATTGTCATAGAATTAAATGTGGCACCAGAAAAGAAAATGATGAGTTAAAAAAAATAAAAATAAAAATAAAAAAACTGGACATATTCTGGGGTTCTGTCCAGCATTTCAACTTCAAATGTTTATTTAAACATAACTTGAGTTTATAAACTTGTTTTCCGGAGAGATTTATAGTGCTTTCTGATTTTGGCTGCATTAAAAGAGCCCGGCTTGACTTCCTGCTACAACGTGTTCCTATAAACCACCCTCCCGCAGGCTGGTGCGGTGTGTGTCTTTTCACTGCATTCATCTGTGGTCACAGACAACTGCCCTTGTAGATTCTCTGTGCAGACTGGCCACAGATGTCAGTCAAATGGACGTGGGGACCTTTCCAGCACCCCAGCCCCAGCACTTGTTGATACCCCGCCAGCACATGGTCAGTGATGCCCTCTTCCTACTGTTCAGCTTTGGACCAATGGTGGAAAAGTCTCAACGATCCATGAGTAAAAAAATAGGTTTTTCTTTTAGAGTAGAAAAATCTCATTTAAGTTTAAAAAAACAAACAAACAAACAAACAAACAAATTTAGGGTTTTAATTAAAGGTCTTAAAAAATAAATTCAGTGAGAAAACAAATAGTCTGAGATTTAAAATTCAATTTTCAATGATTTTTTTTTTTACAGTCCCTATTCAATCATTACTTTTTTTTTCTATGCAGGGGAAACGTTTTCAGTTGAACTGTATGAAAATCAGACCTTACAGTATTACTCTGTAGTCCTGTATTTTAATCATCAGCCTTTATTCCCTTATTTTGATTTGAGGGAAAAAAAGCATATGTGGAGTGATTATGCATATAAAACGATACAAAGCCCTACTCTTGACAAACAGTAATCAGTGCTCCATTGGCCGCACATGGGTTAGTTAATTCTGTGATTGTTTTCTCTTCAAGTGAAATGTGACAAACATTAACTTCATGTTACTTCATAGCTTCAGTCCCATTGTTGAAGAAGTAGGGAAGACTTACAATCATCCCAAAATGTATTGTTCCCCCCTCCCCTCCCCCTTCCTCCCCTGCCATTGTAGGCCATTGTAGTGAGGGGGCAGCTGAATGCTTGCACTGGCCTGGGAGGAGCCTAGTCGCCTGTCCTTCCGGGGTAGGGAGTGGTACCCCTCCCATGCATGCTGTGCTTCCAAAACTCCTTGTATTCTCCTTACAATGGATGCCTTGGTTATATTATCATCTCTTATTTCACACACAAAAAAGTAGAGCCTCAGAGAGGCTAATTGAACCAGCCAGGATCACACAGCTTTTCAATATGTACCTACTCCCAGGGAACCAAAACCTAGTTCACCGTCTCTCCATAGTAGGCAATGCTGGGTCAAATATTATTCAAAATATTCAAGAAAATACTTAACAAATGAGAACTGTGTTTATTGGTCAAGTGTATTTTCTGTGATTGATTAGTGAGTTAAAGACTCTTGTATAATCGTGTCACACCCAGAACATTGATGGCCCATTGGAACTTAAAGTATGATGACAGACACAGTTCTTAAACATAGGAAAGTGTACAGGACTCACCTGCTTGTGACTGAGTAGCTTTGAAATCTGGAGAAACTCCAACAGCTCTGTTCACTTCTTTTTCTGGGGACACTAGAATCACATATGTATTAGCCTAGCTTTCTTCTTTAGTTTGGCAAGCAGGTGTACTGAGGAGCTTAGCATGAAGCACGTGATGTCTCTACCCCACCATTGTGACTGCCATTGCAACAGGTCAGGAGAAGACAGACAAACTATCCTACACAGGTAATAACGGAAATCTTCACTCCCCCAGGTACCCTGCCCAGGAATGCTGAGGGATTCTTGAGTGTTATCTCAGTTTTTAAGGATATAAAGCTTCTGAGCAGGGGAGATGCTCATATGCAAAGATTCATCTGCAAAGATATACGTGGGTATTTCAAGGAGAACAGAAAGGTGTGCGTGTGTGTGCGTGCGTGCATGCGTGCATGTGTGTGTGTGTGTGTGTGTGTGTGTGTGTGTGTGTGTGTGTGTGTGTGCAGGGTAGGACAAAGGTAATGGCATTTAAAAGCACTAAGCCCAAAGTCGGAGGAATGTGCCCTGAGAGCAAATGTTGTGATAGACTCTGTGTTCTGTAGGGAGATGGATTACAAGTGTGAGTAACCCTAACTCAGGGTGGATTTGGGAAATGAGAAACCCCTTCCCTCTGTCCTTCTTCCCTCCCTAGCTCTCTCCCGCCCTCCCTTATTCTTTTCTTCTCTCTTCCTACTTCCATCCCTTATTTCCTTCATTTCTGCTTTCCTCCATTCCTCCTTCTACCCATTCCTCCTTTCTTTCCCTCATCCTTTCTCTTCTATCTACTTCCCTTCCTTTCTCTCATCCTCCTCCTTCCTCCCGTCCTTATTTCTCCTCCCTCTCCCTCCTCTGCCTCCCCTCCCTCCTTTCCTCTTTCCTTTCCTTTTTTTATGTTTTTTTGTTTTTTGTTTTTGTTTTTTGTTTTTTTTCCAGACAGGGTTTCTCTGTGTAGCCCTGGCTGTCCTGGAACTCACTCCATAGACCAGGCTGGCCTTGAACTCAGAAATCCACCTGCCTCTGCCTCCCAAGTGCTGGGCTTAAAGGCATGTGCCACCAACACCTGTCCTCTTTCCTTTCTTTTGTTCTATTCTTCCCTTGTCTTTTCTTTTTTTTCTTCTGTGAAGTAACTAGAAATTTGGACTCTATTCTGTCATGCTGTCAAGTTTGATGACAATGCCATCCTGTCTTGGGATGCTCTACACTGAACTCTCTTCCACATGGACGATTACCTCAAGGGGAACTCCAAATATGGGCAAAAAATGTTATATAAATGATGAAAAAGGCCCTTTTGGGCCAGTAGCTTCCTATATTTCAAATAAAGAGACTATGGCAAGAAACATGTGCTGAGCACCATAAGAACACTCCAAGAGCCTGGGCTCTTCCACCTAAGCCATGTGCCTGTGAGGTGATCCAAGGAACATGGGAGCCACTGGCCCAAGGTTTAAATATCGCCCATTTCTATCTAATACTCAAAGTCTAAGACACTCCACTGCCATTAGAATTGATGTCTGCATGAACCAGTACACAACCTCCTTTAGTAGAATTATTTTAATGTGTAAGATGTACCATAATAAATTTAGGGTTCTTTTTCTTACCCAAGGCATACATACTTGGTCCATGTCTGAGAATCCCCAATGAATGAAACAGTGAAAAAGAATTCCACAAAACTGTAATTGATTCACACACGTGCATTTAGAAAGCCAGGACTTCCTCTGAAGCAAGGATACTTTGGGGCATTCCAAAAAAATGCTGTCCTCAAATCCCTCTAGTTTGCTTTTCCTCAGTCTGTGTTTCTTCATCTGTTAATGCAGGCCAGGAGGAGTTGTACCAAGACAGTAACAAGAAAATGTCAGAGACGCATTTACCGCCTTTCCCTTTGCGTGGGCCTCCAATATCTGTAGCTCTCGCTGTGTCGTCATTGCTTCGCTGGAATGTTTGTGTTATTAGAACCACATTAGGCAGTAAGCAAAAACACGTGCCCAGAAGCCTCCTCAGGAGATTGTGCATGTTTTTCTGGAGTGGAAACAAAAGAGTAATGGGAGGCAGCATCCAGCAGCTTAGCCTCATCTCTATCCTATTAGGATCCTATYCTCAGGAGAGCACTCTGGATTTGAAAGCTATTTGCAAACTGCATTTTTGCCTTTTCCCCCCTCCATGTAATTGCTCACAAAGCAGTTGCAGCATACAGGAGGTGGGGCAAACATAGAAAGTCGCGACTCGCATGGATCCTTCATTTTTCTCCCTCCGAAATGACTGCTGAGTGACAAGAATACTGAGCGAGGTTGTGATTTGTGCTTTTCGTTTAGTAATGGAGGGGATTTTTCCATTTGGAGCTTTTAGCTTGTGGGAAAGACTTTGAAATTGATGATGTACCTTGATTAGCTTGAATTATTGTAATGTGCTGAAACAAAGTCTTGTTGCCGTGTTTTTCCTCTCCTGATACAGTAAACTGCAAGTCATCTTGACTGAAGAACATAAATTCAGTCCACTGACATGTAACTTCATTATATGCCTAAGCTCAATGGTGTTTGAAGGCCTCTTACTAGAGAGACTCCTTAAGTTCATGACACTTAGATTAGGGCATTTATTCATTCACTTATTGAACATTTTATCAGTCAAGCATTATGTGAGAACTCATGAACATTAAGAATCAGTACTCTCCACTTTTACTGTTAGGTGACATCATGAAATCCGAGTTTAAAGAGCATTTAAAAAATAGGCATGTAATTATCAAGGAGTTTATGAGTACATATGAAAATAGATTGAAAACCATGCATGGGGCCAGTGGTCATACAAGTTGTCCTCAGGTAAGAGGTCTCAGCTGCTATGCAGATGGAGAAAGGCTGTCTAGATCAAGTAAAATAAAAGGAAAACTCTGGAAGGCCTGAGTGTGGAGAAGAAGGATTCACAGGCTGATATTTAGAACAACAGTCATAAGCAAAAGTCTTCATGACCTGTGTTGTTCTAACTCCAGATGGCCGGAAGAGATTTCCTAGTGGCCCTTGAAACTAAGGCCAAACTTTAGCACCTGACCTCAGAGGAAGCACTTGCCAAATTTTTAAGTGGGAAGGTATGATGCTGAAATTCATGTTGACTTGATGTATCATGCTGTATCCAGGTTAAACACTGTTTATAGAGATGCTTGGGAACTGGCAAATAAGCTGATAATAAACTGTAATGCACAGTGCCATGACCTCATCAGATCAGATGAAAAATACAAAACAGCCAGCTAGGGATGCAAGGATGGCTTGTTTGTAAATGTGGTTGCTCCTCGAACCTGAGTTCAATCCCTTAGAACTCATCTTAAAAAAAAAAAACAATCAAACAAAACCTGCCCCGATGGTGCACATTCTTCTAATGCTGGGAGGCAGAGACAGGTGGACACACACACATACACACACACACACACACACACACATCACCAAGGAAAGTGGAGTTCTTTACTTTCTCCCCACTTTACTGTTTGAGCTGGACCATCTCACTTCATCTCTTACCTACAGAGTTGGGGGCAATATCATGAGCTTCCTCAGTTCTAGAATGCTGAGACTTTCATTGAAATACAGGCCCAGATTGCTTGAGTCTCAAGCTCTAGACAAGAGAACATGGGTTTTTCTTAGCCTCCCTCACCTTGTTAGTAAACTTATCACAATAAATCTCTGTGAACTTACACACATATTCATATCCTCTATGGCTGCTGGACAGACCCAATTTATCAGTTTTATATGATTGTCTCATCTTTCGTACAAAGAATGGACTACATATAGTGTGTGAATGGTTTATAGATAGGACATCTTCACTCCAGGAAGCCCAGTCTTCCTTCTGATTTGCCCTGAGATGAGAACAAGGACTTCAGAAACAATGGCCTTCAGTTATCAGATCAACAAATAGGTTTATTTGACAAGTGATTTCATAAAAAAAATGTTTATGGGAATGGGCAGTTAGGGGAAATTTTTTAACAGCCTTAGAGGTTACCCAAGTGACCTCATTTTTTCTTGATTCATGAACATGTTTAAGATTAAAGTGTGTGACTTATTTTGCAAACAGGCTGAACTAAAGCCTATGGGTCACCAAACCCATTTCCAGACTTTAAAATTAGTTTCCCTAAATTATCTTCTTTAATTATGTTCCTCTATCCTATGGCCTACTCCCATAAGACCATGGTCATATGACATGTGAAATTATTGAATGACTAACTTCCTACTTTTACCTTCTAAGAGCATGCGCCATGCAGCATATGTAGTTAGGGGAGAGCTTATATGCCCCCAGCACGTATGTGCCCAGAAGCATGGAAATGTTCCTCTTCATTCTGATCTTCCTTARGAGAAAGCAAACTAACTGGACCTGGCGTGTGAAGCAATTCGATGTTCCCAGCTTCCAAGGAAGTTGGCATTCAGGGTGCAGTACCCTCTGGCTTTGGCTGTTAGGCAGTGGCAGGTCAGTTCAGGTYCACCCCTGCCATCATGATTGTGCCTCCTGTGCATGAGACCCTCCCACAGCTAGAATGAATGTGCATCACCCTTTCACTCTCCCTTTGACGCACATTTCTTTTCTACTTCTAACAAGCACATGTTGGTGCCACTCTGAATATTTTTCAACATGGTGGAGATAAAAATTAATTCTCCTAAAGAACCCTCTCATATGGGGGGTTTTAGGTCTATGAAAATGTGTGTTAAATAATATTTCAAAGTCATATTTCCTACTGTAAAACTTCTGAAGGATTATAAGGCTCCAGAACTCCAAAGGGATGGTTGGCACCAACTGTCTTCTCTAAGCAACTATACTTTATAATACCGAGATAGGGAAGGATTTCTCCATAATTGATCTGAATGTGGCATGTGTCTGTTTGGATTTGCCATGTACCAGAGAATGCATCCCCGTTCAGTCACCCATCACTCTGAACACAATGTGTGAGGCAAAGGCAAGATCAACAGATTGCTGTTTACTTCTATCATTGCCTTCTCTGTTCCTTGCAATCAGTAGAATCCCCAGGAGCCCACTGGTGCTTTTTAACTACAGAAGGAATCTTTTATCCCACAGTCATTACATCTATGAAGATGAGGGAGACAGAGGTCACCCATCCAGTCTTTAAAAATTTGTTTTCTATGATCAACAGGTCTTTCTTTCTCCTTTTCTTTCTTTCTTTCTTTCTTTCTTTCTTTCTTTCTTTCTTTCTTTCTTTCTTTCTTTCTTTCTCTCTCTCTCTCTCTTTCTTTCTTTTCATTGTTTTTTCTTACTTTATCTCTTTCTTTCCTTAACATTAAACATTTTAGTAGCTTAAAAGGGTAGTCAGTTCTAGGACATGGAGAGTAGGATGTCAGCAAAGCCTCCAATCTAATGTCATTAAGTGTTCAACAATGACGCTAAAATAAGTAGCTTTTCGGAAGTTATGTCTTTGAAGTTTCATTAATTAGTCATATCATTGGGATGTATGGCTAAAGTAAATTACAGTGTTTAAAATCTCTACTCTTTCAGTGTGAAAAATGAAAGGACCCGGCTACCTTGTCTTTATACTAATGAAGATATTATTAATTGGTTTAGCAAAAACATAGATCTAACCATAATGTGCAACAGTTATTAAAGATAATTAACTACAGATCATTGGTTTGAAACATCTAGTCCAAAATGATTTCTGAAGGGCACATTATTCTATGAGATAAAATAATTAAATTTCTAACTGCGGCATGAGACAACTGTGGCATATCCAGCAGTTTAATTTCTTTTGTTCTATTCTCAGGGTACCCTGACTGTTTTAGGTTCTGAAAAGCTCCAGTATTTCACTGTGAGCCCTGTTCAGCATGTTCCACATAGATCTTTCATGTCTACAGGAAAAAAAAAAGGACTCTGGATGACACTTAGACCTAATAAAAAGCCCACATACATTCAGCTGCTTTTTAGTAGAGAGAGTGGGGTGTGGGAAATCAAACAAACAGAAAACCAAACAAGCTACTTTAATGAAATGCCTTTCAGACATATCCCTCATGGAACTGATTGCAGAAAAGCAGAGAGTYTCCATCTGTAAAATAAATAAGGGAAAATATAAGTGCGAACAATTGCCAAGCACTCCTGGATTAGTGCATAATGTAATTGTGTGCACACGCATAAAATTAAACAATGGCTGTAAAAGCTACGGAGGCAGCTGAGCAGAAGGTGTTCCTTAAAAGCCACGGGATCGGAGGTAAAACRCTCTGGCTAAGTTGCTAAATAGTCTTGTTTGGTGTTTAAGACTTGCATTCAGTTCAATTAAAAGGAAATCTGGAGGACTCCGATGGTCCTGATAGGTTTGGGGATGCTAAACAAAAATGATCATGAGAATGTTTAATATTGACCACTGAATTGAGAGTTTCACTGGTTATGGAGCTCGTCGTCTGTCAATGTTAATGTCAGATGTCCAGATCTGAAAACAGTCATTGTGATATACACTCAGGAATTGGCTTTGTATAAAACCCAGAGCRAGACATAATACTGATGTCTTTAAGAAGCAGTTCATTCTTATATTAAGTTTAAATTTGCGTGAAGCCTGGAAAAGGCCATGTGTTTGGAATCCCAGTTCAGAAGTAGGAGACATAAAAGATTATTTTTAGAAATATTAATATCTTGTTTTAATCCAGCAAGGGTGCACTTGCTAAAACAGGACTTTTTAAAAAATTCCATAAAAATAATGGCTTTTCTTTCTAGAAATGAAGTTGAGAAACACAGCTAATGAGACATTTCTGAACTTCCTGAGAAAGAATAAACCAAAATGTTTAACACATGCCTTTGATTGCCTCTCTCTCTCTCTCCTCTCTCCTCTCTCTGTCTCTGTCTCTGTCTGTCTCTCTGTCTGTCTCTCTGTCTCTCTGTCTGTCTTTCTGTCTCTGTCTCTGTCTCTCTCTGTCTCTCTGTCTCTGTCTCTGTATCTGTCTCTCTCTCCTTCCTGTTTCTTTCTGTTTTTGTTTTGGGTCTAACATATATTAAATGTAGAAATCCTTGAAAAAAATATAAGCACACAGGGAGAATAT
>BDUI01030765.1:0-11189 GCA_002335545.1 Apodemus speciosus | reverse complement strand
AAATACTGGTAAGTTTATTTGTTTCAATGAATGTCTACTCTGTGTCTGATGAATATATATTCTGATTTAGTTAGTATTCAAACTCGGAGAGTATTTCTAAATGTAATAATTCTAAATATATTTGGTAAATATTGCTAGAAAGAAGAATGAGCATAAAAGAAAAGTAAATTTGAGTTCTACAAGTGTTTCACTAAGGGAGGTACAGAACTGACATGTACATTGGAGAGTATAGGACAGAGTAGAACAACAAGAATAATCAGCAGAGTATGATTAAGAAATTTAGGGATATGATATAAATTTCAAATGTAAAAACCCAGTATTTAGGGAATAGTAAATGGAATGCCAGGGGTATTAAGAAAAGCTTGCAAATCCCATGCAAGGATCCAAAAATTATAAGTCCTTTGCATATCCACTACCTTTATCTATGAATAAAAATGAAATAACAAATACTTAAAAAGTATTTTTAGTGTTCACTAAAACAGAGGACTACGTCATAGATAAACATAAGTGGTTGATCAACATGAAAGAAAATATATTTTTTTTCCTGGAAAATTTTTACTACTTCATATGAGAAGCTAGCAAATATCAACAAAAATATCTGGGATAAAATATCACCATAAAGCTTTACTATTATAATAAAGACATCATTAGTAGGTCATGAAATGTTAGCATATATATGTAGAAATATCTGCTTTGTAGCTTCTTATTTTATGTAGACTTTGAAATTATAACAAGTTTTAAAACCATATTCAGTGCTTTCCATGAAAAAAATGTCATTTGAGGGGCAATTCAGCTGTGAGAATTTTAACAGCAGCAAACAAGTTCAACTCTGTGCTTAATAGACTGTTTCAGAAAACTGAACTCTGGAAAAGGAGAAGCTGAGGGCTTGGTGTCCAGGAGATGCACATGGTTCAGACATTACCATAATAGGTAAAAATCTACTTGAGTAAGCCTACTATGTCCCTTATCTATTTTTCACAATATAGACCATAAACACAGATTCTACCATATAAAATATATTAATTTGTTTAACATATCTATATTTGTCACTTATAAGGTACGTTGTTAGAGACAGAATCCATTAATACCATGCTTTCATATTTACTGTGATTAAAATAACAGTTCAAAATAATTATTGGAAAATGTTATATTAAATCTTATTTTTATATTCCTGTGTATTTATAAGAAGCTTGTACATAATAATTAATATATTGATGTGTTTCATAAACACTATTTGCTTTCACCAATCTGAATGTCAGATATTTTATCTTGTCTTGATTATGCCTATAGATGACCATATATTGTTAGCTTGATTTTTCAAACACATTTATAAAACAACATAATGCCACCTCTGTTTATATTCTTTGAATATTTTAGTTTTTAAGTGTTCATCTCACTGGATTGCCCATCCATGTTCTGATGTCTTTGTGATTATCTTGGCAGTTTGATATACAGCCCATACTGTTCAGGAGACCTGTATGACCCTGCATGTTTACAGTGCAGTTACAATCCACACAGTAATAACTAACTGGGAGTCATAAGCACAGATATTAAATGTATGTGAGTATCCTGCAGATTAAGGAAATACTCAAAAATTGAAAGACATGCTTAAGTTAAATACAGGCACATAGAAATGGCTATTTTATGTATTCATTTTAGAATAGCAATAAACAAGAATTGAGAATAACATTTTTAAAAATGTTCTCCATTTTAAACCAACTAGGATTCTTAATGATATTCCATAGCTAATGGTATTTTATTTATAATAGTGTCAGACTTATTTTATATTATTCATGAGTTATTCTATTTCAGAGTTTGGATTTATTAACTGTGAATAATYTCTGATGAAATTTTCTGTACCACGTGACTGGCAATTTATAAAAGACTTTTGTGTCATTATTAAATTATAAAGTCTTGAATATTTTTTTACTATTTTTTATTGGATATATTCTTTATTTACATTTCATTTCCCTTTTTCTTGAATATTTTTAAAGCCTTCTTATAGCTATCATTGATGATAGTGTACAAAATATACGGCTCATTTTAGCAAATCTGTCCTCTCAGACCTCCCAGAGACTAAGCTACCAACCAATGAGCATACATGTACGGGTCCTTCCCCACCTCTATTTCATCACCCCATCCCCACTCTGCCCAGCATATCTGTAGAAGAGGACTGACTTGTCTGGCTGCAGTGAGAGATGATTTGCCTAATCCTGAAGAGACTTGATGTTCCAGGGAAGAAGTATGCTAGGGGTGAGTTTGGGATAGAAGGTTGGGGGAACACCCTCTCAGACACAAAGCAGGGGGTAGGGTGGGGGGATGGCTGAAGAATTTTTAAAAAGGATAAGAAAAGAAAAGAAAAAAAAGAATGTAAGTAAAAACTTTAAACTTCAAAAAATAATGTCATCGTTATGAAGGTAAAATTCTACCAAATCCAGAAATAGATAATTACTTTTTTTACTTTTTGTAACAAGAGAAAAGAGCATATAAATACCATAGAAGGATAATCTCTCTCTCTCTCTCTCTCTCTCTCTCTCTCTCTCTCTCTCTCTCTCTCTCTCTCACACCAGTAACATTAATGTGTCATATTATAAACAAAGTTAAAACACATGTGAGGAGAAATATATATATATATATATATATGTATATGTATATACATATATATATATTTCAGTGGCTATATATATATATACATATATGTACCCATTGGTATACCCAAAATCTATCTAGGTATCAGTGTATCTTCTTCTCTACCTACCATCTGTCTATTTTTTTGAGGCTGGGGATGAAATTTAAATTACTAAACAGAAATACTGTTAGGTTTATAAAACTTTTGTTCAATTTATGTATGCAATAGTTGATGTTTTATTTTCTTTTTTAGTTAAAATTGGAAATTTTCACACAATATATTCTGATCACTGTCTTTCCTCCCTCAATTCCTGCTTAATCCTACTAAAATCTCTATACATTTAGCTACTCTTCCCTGAGAATAATTTAAACTTTTATTGCTATATAAAATAATCTGTATCCGGGGCTGAAGAGATGAATCATAGGGAAAAATGTTTGCAACTCAAACATTAGAACTTTGATCAAATTCTCCTTTGACCAGATCATGAATGCATATAGGTCCCCCTTGCCAGCACACCACCTATGCAAAAATACACACACAATGATAATAAAAATAGTTTATATTTCAAAAATAATACTTATGCCACTCCTAGTGCCTTTGATTTATAGCTCATTGGCTCAGAGCATGAAAATGATACAAACATGTATGTAGAACTCTGTCTCTGTCTTCTTGTAATGCTTCTCTGCCTGCCCCATGACTAATGGAATGATAATACAAGTCACAATCATAAATTTGACCTGAGAGGGTAGCATTTTTGTTAAAGATTTTCCTATACATACATTTATGATATTTACTTTGTAGCTTAAAATGGGCATATTTAGAGGCTTTCTAATAGCATAGTAACCAAAAAATACTATAAATGGAGGGAAGACCTGTTAGTGGTCTCTTTAAATCCAGCTTTTCACTAGTATCCATAATAACTTGCATCCTAAATAAAGTAACCACCATTTCACTCTGCAACATTTGTTCAATTCATTAGTTAATTAAATCATACAATTTTTTAAAAGAACATGAACACATTCTATGTCACAACTACTTCCATGAGGCATAGCTTTCCATAACATGTATCTTGAAATTCTACTACGAAATTATTGACTGCCTGTATATACTTACATAATTTAGATAGACAGGTCTGAGGTTCTTGTGGCAGTCTGTACAATGTATGGCAAACCATTTATTAATACAAGAGGAGAATATTCATTGTACCACAAAAGGGTCAAAGATACATTTCAAGTGTCCATAGACACGATTAAAGAAAAATAAACATACTTCATTCGTTTCCAAATTAAACCCAAGATTAACCATGAGTATAGTCAAAAATAATAGGATAATACCTATTTCTTATTATTGGAATATATATTAGATATTCTCAAAAGTATATTGTCATTGTAGGTATTTGTTGTCCAGTAACCCCACCACTTCTAAAAATCATAATCTTTATCAAAAATTGTTAAGAGAAAAGCAATGCCACAGAACACAGTAATCTATTAGAAGCCAACTTTACATTTACTCTACATCTTTTTATCTTGCTGCCTTTTAGGTTTAAATTTAAAAACTTTATTTTAAATATGAATGCATGGGATAAGTTGATTTCCTGAAAATCCCATGTCATTTTAAAATTCAGATTCCTGGACCATTCAGTAAAAGCATCATTCATGTTTTTAATGCCACCAAGAATCCAACAGGCTTAATTATTCCTTCCTTCTGGTTTTCTGGCCATGTAACCAGCATCTTTTATAACCAGTGAGTCCTGGAAATGTGTCCACCAACCCAGCAGAGGACTATGTCTTCTGACACAGAGCAAATATCTCCTGATACGTTCTAAGAGCCAGGTTATATGATCTCAGTACACTGATTTTACCACAGAGTTTATTACGGTAAAGATGGAATGAGCTATTACCTCATTATTTGTAACATAAAATAGTCCAAACAACTCCAAAAAAAGAGACCACTCCTAATGCTGATTTACAATCTTAATACCATATATTTCTTTGAAAGATATTTGCATTAATCTGGATAACTGCTTCTTTTCAGTGACTGGAAAACCTAAGTTTACAATCTACTGAACTGAATTAACACAGTGACAGGGGTCATTAATCATTACTCAGGAAAAAGACACATGTTATTATATTAGCATGAACTACCTGCCTATGATTTTATAAAAAGTTATGAAAAAGCACTGCTTAACATGMTGAGGCTCTCTCATATAATAGCAGCAGTATAGTAAAATTACCGTTAAGGATCCCCAAGACTGAAACCTCTTYGAATGAAATGTGTGTTAACATACAGCTAAAAATAAGTTGGTATTTCTTTAATGTAGTCAGAAAAAATGAAAGATAGCAAAGAACAAACCTTTTCCTGGTCACCTAATGCCACCACTATTCTGGAAATCATGATTGTTATCAGAAGTCTTTACGGAAGAAGTGATGTCGAGGAACACATTGTTCTGTTGGAAGCTGGCTTTTAAATGCTTCTGTGCCTATGTATCTTCTTCTGTTGTCCCTCTCTTGGAGTTGCTTTGAATTTTCAAAGAGCCTCTGTGCCCTGTTCATTGGACAATTTTGAAATTTAAATTTCAAATGTTTTCCCCTTTCTAGGTCCTCCCTTCAGAAACATCCTATCTCCTCTTCCTCCCCTTGCCTTTATGACAGTGCTCCCCCACCCACCCTCTCCTTTCCTCCCTGCTGACATTCCGCTACACTGGGGCATTGAACACCCTCAGGCCCAAGGGCCTCTCCTTCCACAGATGTCCCACAAGGCCATCCTCTGCTACATATGTGGCCAGCACCATGGGTTGCACCATGTGAATTCTGGTTGGTTGTCTAGTCCCAGGGAGCTCCTGGAGYTCTGGCCTGCTGACACTGTTGCTCCATCCAGGGGSCTACAAACCCCTCAGTTCCTTCAATCCCTTTTCCAACTCCCCCATCAGGGGCCCCCAAACATCAAATGCCTTTTTTTGAGAATAGCTTTCATATATTTTCATGTAACGGTATGGAAGCTTGGAAAATTCTCAGACTTACCATCATGATTACCTTTTTTATTTTCAAGGCAAGGTTTCTTTGGCTTTCCTGGAACTCACTCTGTAGACCAACCAGGCTGGCCTCGAACTCAGAAATCAACCTGCCTCTGCCTCCCAAGTGCTAGGATTAAAGGCAAGTGCCACCACTGCCCGGCACCAACTTTCTTGTTAATAACAGCATCCACAACTCAGAATTCATCTGCTTTCTAGGTCACCGCCAGTTTGATTTATCAATCACAGGAGTGATGCTTACCCCTAGAGCACGGGTAAGCAGTTCAGAATGAATGTACCCATGAGTGTCTCACAATGACAACAGGAGTAGAATTTGATACAAACATACAAACTCCATGTGGTATTGATTAGCTGACAACATTTAAGCCCTACAGRTTGTCAGTGAAGAGGTATGACTAAAATTTCAATGCAACTTAAATTGTGTTTTGAAAAATAACAAACTGAGCCAAAGGTAAAGTTTAAGCTCATTATAATTTTTGATATTCAAAGATTGTCTTAACTGAAAAATGAAAATGAAAAATGACCCTTCACAAAGGCCCTGTTTTCACTTGGCAAAGTTAATGAGAATCCAGGTGTATCAGAAATTTAGGTTCACTTTTGGACAATAAAACTCGATAAGAATTAAGAGACCATGATTTAGGTTCAAATGTGTGTCTGTATGTATCTGTGTGAGTGTGAGTTATCTCCTTTTGGTACTCGTCACAGGTATTATGTCTTCTTAACAAAATAAAAATCGAATAGAAAGTTATAACAAGTAATTAATAATAAGAAACTCCTAACAGAGTTATCATAACCTAGCCTTTATCATCACCTTCCAAAATGGATTATATCATTAGTGTCTCACAGCAGGCCAGAAGCATGAACCTCTCAAGTGGAACTGCCTTGAAATAGCTGGTAAGTCAAGCTGTGAAGCYGAGAAATAGTTTAGCTCTGATGTGTTCGTACTTCACTGCTGTCTGCCTCAATCAGATATCCAGGAGTTTCTGTTGCAAAGGCCAGGACCTGGGTATGATCAAAGCAGACAAGGCAGTTGCTTTCGAGCTAATGAAGCTAGGGTAGGATCCTGGCTGTCTCTTCTCATTCTCAACTGCATTATCTCAGAAAGTCGGATAACCTCGTGGAATTTCTTATTTACCACCGGTAAAATGAGGTCAATTGATACAGTTAACTCCTAAGTGAGATTTAGTGTGTAAAGCCACTTTATAAACTGAAAGCAAAAAATGCCCAGAGCTGTATAAATAATAACATTAAAAGCTAGATTCTCCATCTGCATCTGGAGTGTACCCTTGCCACCCCCCCCCGTTGAAATGTTTTCTTTTTCAAATTAAGTGCACATTAATTTGAAATTTAGCTCTGATGTGTAAATTTAATTTAATGATAAAGGTGTCTAGCCTTTGTTATGTTTGCTGAAATTTCTGCCAAATCCTCAAATAAGTTGCTTCATCTAAGTATTTCAAATTTTAGTCACCCTTTTTCATCAAGAAAAAGAAAATTAACATGAAAGAATGCCAATAAAGCCATGAAGACACTTTTAACTAAAATATCTTTTTTTTATCTGTACCAGCTTGTCTATGCATATATGTTTGCTTCTAGTTTAATGTTTTATGAGATTCCTCACTGAGTGAACAAGTAGGTCTCTGATTCTGTTTTATGCTGCTTCTTTTTCGATCTTCTTATTCAATTGTCTGTTTTGTGAAATTTTAATGTGTTATTTTCTTTAAGTTTTATCTAATTATATAATTATCTTTTAGAAGCCTCTTTGATTTCTAATGAGAGACAGAAAGGAGCAGAGGATAGATAGGGAGGRCCTRGAGGAGGAGAGGGACACAATCAGGATATAATATTTGAGAAAATAAATATGATTCTCACTAAAAGAATTTTCACAGAAAAACTCATTCCTAAGACATTAATATATAATATTTTAACACACCCATGTTTATTAAAAACTCAACAACTGATAAATCACTCACTTAAAAAGCCACATTTATTCTTTTACATAAGCACAGGAGCCAAAGTTTCTCAACTCAGTTTCCCCWTGGCCTCTATGAATTATTCTCTCCACTAAGATTTCTTCTGATATTTCTACCACCTTCTACTAGTACCACCAGATGGAGGCCATGCTTTCAACAGTCACTGATGGGGSACAGTAACCATCTGAGTAGATYTCTGTCAGAGTTTCTGAGTGACTGGTTATGGCTTCTCCATCAACACCTATAACACATACATGCACATTTGTGTGAAGATGTCTGCCCTCAAAGCTCATCAGTTAAATTCTGCTAGCCTCAGATTCTCTTCTGAAACTTCCTCACTTGCAAACCTACCTATACTGCACAGTGTTAGAACCTGGCCCCAATTTATGTCTTGGCTTGAGAATGCTATAGTCATTTTGATCTTTCCAGATGAATAGAACTTTCTCTGTTTCTTCAATAAGGCTATTTTGCTTTCAAACCTCCTATGTTAATTAGAAGAGTAATTGTAATTTCCTTCTATAATCTTTTCTTTGAATTTAAAACTTAGCCTTCTGGTGGAAGAAGCTGAGTGGTCACCCTCTTTTAGCTTACATAGCCTTCCTTACTAAGTTCTTAATGTACTCAAAGTYGTTCTCTTTTTCATTGGAATACTTAGGAATTGTATAATTAGTAATTCACATTATTTTAATAGCTTTTTGTCTCAAGACAGTGATACAAGCAGAGGAGAGAAGGACTCAGAGARATGGTCCATGGAGTTGGCAGAGCATCCCCAAAATTTATAATTTATTATCTTACATGAGGCCTATTTGTGAAATCTCAAAGAAACATGAGAATAGCATTGGAAATCAAAATCACATATCACATAATAGAGTCATTATTGTAATGGGGAAGGTTGGAATATGTGGACAATTACTTAAATGTGAAAGTAACACATGAAACAAATCCATATCCAGGGGAAAAATTAGCACTGATGGACWTGGTGGATGAAGACTGACACAATCTTCAATTAAAAAATATAGTATACGAGGTTGGAAAGGAAAGTTTATAAAATAGTATGTGGAAGATACAGTTTGCCCTCTTGTCACTTTTCTTTAGATGGAGTTACTTAAYAAATACCATAAACATTTCAATGCATTATTATCAAATAAGTTAGTTGCTGTATAATTATGTGCAACTATAGGCCCATGTGAATATTCTAAATATATTTCAAAAGGAAAACATAAAGTCTACATTTGGTAATTTGTATGTAATAAATCCATCTTCAACTTACAATAGTTTGATAAGGGCATAATTCCATTACAGGTGGGTAGTATCTTAATTTGTGGCAATAAAAATGGAAAAAGCCATCTACACTAATATATATACATATATATATTAGGATATATACATATATAATATATAATATGTAGCCTATAGTTTATACATGTTCACATGCACACTCATTTTATTTATATGCATTGTCTAGACACAGTCATAGAGAGCCATCACTGAACATGATAGATGCTTCAACTCTTCTTCCAGGATTGAAAGATTTATTTTACAGTATTCTAAGAGTTCTGTTGACAAACAGTTCCAGTTAACAATGTTTTGACGATTGAATAGATTAATAGAGCTGCTTTTCTTAAAACTATGACCTCTCTGAAGGTGTGCATCCATTAGTAATTGACACAATGTCTTTCCATCTGATTCAGTTGTGTTTATCTGAGACTGAAGAGATTTTCTTCCTCAAAACCCTCCATAGTTGAAACACCATTCAAAAGGCAGCAAAACCCAACTCAGAAGTATGATATAGATGGCTAGTACTATATCAATAGATCTGACATGTTTAAGTCTTCTCTACTCCAAATCCACATTATTAGGTCTGCCACTTAAAACTTAATCATATTTAGTTTACTTCTGTTTTAGAATATACTTCCTAAGTACAATGTTTAATTTTGTCTCTCTTCTTGGCTCGTTCACAGACACTTGGTCAAATGTTATTTTTACATATCTCTTTTAAMGTACTTTTTGTGAGATTTTAATAAATCAGGCATTTCATAATGTAGGTGGGTTTTTTTTAGTCAGAGTGAGTCCAAAGACTGGGCTGTTCTAGAAAAAGGGTGTCTTTCAAAAGACTATATTYCAATGGGAAATGCAACACCTGCTAATCCCATAACATCACCAGCCCATCCTTCCTGAAACTTCTCATGTGCCAAATCCTTAATTTAAATTTTCATGACATATTTTTCTATATTTTTATTATTAGATATATTCTTTACATTTCAAATGATTTCCCCTTTCCTGGTTCCCCCTGCCCAAAAGTCCACAATCCCTCTTCCCTCCTCCTGTTCCCCAATCAAACCCCTCCTGCTTGCCTGTCCTGGTATTCCCCTACACTGCTGCATCGAGCAATTTCAGGACCAGGGGCTTCTCCTTCCTTCATCTTGGACATCATTTGATATGTGAATTGTGTCTTGGGTATTCTGAGCTTCTGGGCTAATATCCACTTATCAGTGAGTGTATACCCATACCATGTATGTTCTTTTGTGATTGGGTTACCTCACTTAGGATGATATTTTCCAGTTCTACCCATTTGCCTGAGAATTTCAAGAATTCATGGTTTTTAATAGCTGAGTAGTATTCCATAGTGTAAATATACCACACTTTCTGTATCCACTCCTTTGTTGAGAGCTATCTGGGTTCTTTACACCTTCTGGCTATTATAAATAGGGCTGCTATGAACATTTGTGGAGCATGTGTCCTTATTACATGCTGGGGAATCCTCAGGTTATATGCCCAGGAGTGGTATAATGGGGTCCAGTAGTATCATGCCCAGTTTTCTGAGGAACGGCCAAACAAGCAGTTCCTTCTGTGGCTCAAGGCTACTTCCTTGGAGCTACTCTTGCWTTGACACTAGTCTGGGAAGACCTCCTCCAAAGGTATCCTCAAGAATTGGCTCTTCACAACAGCTTACCTCTCATGGAATTAACTCTAATCTACAGAGGAACTCATACCCAAACAAGCTCTCTGCATAGTACCAAACTTTCTTAATGCTGTTTTCATAATCATACCACTACTGCTGCCCTCTTATATATGCCATTTTCTATGCCATGGTGCCCTTTTCTAATTGGATCTGCTTGAAAACATTCTGTCTCTGTTTTGACTGACCAAGGATCTCATGACCTCAACTCCCTCTTCAATTTGGACTAAGTGTATGTAAAGAAATGGGAATTGTCAAAAGAATAAGAGGGAAAGACATTGATTTATGTTACTTGAAAATCACAAAACACTCATTCAAAGATAGGCTACATTTTCAAATAGTAACCATTCTGATCATCACATGGCCATTACCACAATCCCAATATTGTATTAAGTTTTGGTTTAATAAGTTTTGCATTGGTATGTGTTGATTCCAGAAACACTTTGGCTGATAATGCAGTTTCTAATATGTAAGCCATTTCTTGTGTACTTATCTATTTCTCTCAACCAGATAGTAAATCTCAGAAAGGCATGGAATACATCTCACTCATATTTGCAATCATAGGGATTGGCATAGTTCCTAGAACCTGCTATGCCTTTA
>BDUI01030755.1:0-11290 GCA_002335545.1 Apodemus speciosus | reverse complement strand
GGAACGTACGATGATTGCCTTTGAATAGAAAAGAGTAGATCGTTGTTCTGCTCTTATTTTATTTTACTTTTCTATTCTTTTTTTAAGCTTCAGAAAATATCTGTCTTAATCTCTACTGGTATTGCCATCATAGTACACAACAAACTAACTCGTTCATAGACAGAGGCGATTCATTTCGTACAGTACCAAAAGCTGGACATCTAAGGGCAAGGACCTTGTCTGGCGAGCTGCTCCTGGCTGCTTCCTCACATCCAGAGACATCCGGAAGTGAGAAAGCAGCAGGATGCAGGCTCCAGGTTCCCTTCTTATAAAAGCATCAGCCCAGTCCCCATCTGACTCCAGACCCCTCCCTAAGACCCCAACTCCAAATAATTATCAACATTTAAATTTGCGGTTTAATGGTTTTTTTTCCA
The DNA here is from genome assembly GCA_002335545.1 of Apodemus speciosus. NCBI lineage: Eukaryota > Metazoa > Chordata > Mammalia > Rodentia > Muridae > Apodemus > Apodemus speciosus. The sequence goes on along the minus strand of BDUI01030755.1, from coordinate 10,877 downwards.
GTGCATCTTTGGGGACTCATTCAAAGTCATAGCAAGAACCAAAAAGAAGCACTGGATCAGGATTTTTATTCCCGTTAGAGTCTGTTGCTTCCTCTCATTAGATCTGAAAATGAAACCATCAATTTTAATCTCAATCTCTTTTGTCTCTGTGTCTGCCTGTCTGTCTCTGTCTCTCTCTCTGACTCTGTCTCTCACATATGACTTTTTCATTTAACCAAGCAAGAAAAACTGAACTCAAGAACAAGTTTCTCATAGGCTGAGAGAGCTAGATTAGAGAGAGCTTTGGCCACACAGACTGTTTAAATTCTTGGTATATTAAAGCAAAAAAAGAGTCAATAAAATATCGAAATGGGAAATCTTTAGTGCTTTCCCATGGTCCACTGATGCTTTTAACACTTAAAACTTAAATTCAGAATTACATCTGCGTCACAATTCCATTTGACATGTCAGTGTCCTTTATCATTTGAGGCCCTTGACGGCTGTGGCCTGGGCCCTTCCTACTTGTTCTTGACAACGTCTGACCTGTGTCGTCAGAAATCTGGGGAGAGTGGCAGCTAAAGGAACTTGGAATCATGAAATTAACCACTTCATGATTAATCCACCATTTCAGACCTGAGTCTCCTCCCTATGCTCCTGGGAGTTGAATACCACTCTTGACCTAAATCCTTCCAAAACCTGTTACCCTCCCCACTTCCCAAGTCAGTATACTCCCTTAGGAAGGACCTTTCGGTATTTAGAAGTCCTCCTTGATGCAGTAACTTACTGTGGTTTAACAAAGGTTTGCCTAATATTCAGAGTGCAGAGCAGTGCCTGCAAGCAAAAGTATACTTGCTCCGTAAAATATTTTGGTGACAGGGGAGCTTAGCAGGTAGAGGCGGGCACAAGCTGAACCACAGGACCCATGTGGTAGGTGAGAACAGTACGTTAACGCCACCCCCAGGAGACCTTCCGCTAACTCTACACTGTCCCTACTCCCTGCGAATCTTTCATACAGGCAGCAAGAACAATGAAGTTGCCTGATGGTCTCATTGTAGCAAACTGAGGGAACAATGAATATTTTTACGGCAGCTTGCAAACTGAGTAAGGACACTAGGACAGCTGTCTGCTACCTGGCGAGTTAACCGGTGGATTTGTGTAGTTTTTGTTTGTGTGTCGAGAACTGGTAGTTTAAGGCGCTGCATTCATTCATAGCATATAGCACTCACACTGGCTTGGCTGTGGATTCTTTGCATAGTATCAACCCATCCAGTTTTCACATTTTCCTAGGGAGTAGCTCCTTGCCCATGTTCATTCAGTGACTATGTGGGCTTCTAAGGTAAACTGGGAAAGTCCATACTGAGCCCAATAATTCCTTTCAACCCTATTGTGCTGGTGGTCTTATGATCCAAACCTGCCTGTTCTGTTTTTCAGTCAAATACTTGGCTTCCTGCTGATTCATAACACACCATTACTATTCGCTTTTCTTAAGTCCTTGACTTCATTAACATCCTAATATAGTGAGCTAAGAAGTGCTTCACTGTACTGAGTAAGTCCATAGAGAAGGGACTGCTTCTCTTCTCTGCTGCCTGGACCCATTCTCCTTTTCAAGACCAAATGTGAGTGACACCTACACACACTGGATGCACATACAGAAYAATTAGATGGTATTGGTATAACTTCACACTCTGACTTTCAAATCTCAGAATGGGATAAATCACCTACTCACATCGCATTATTACAGGCAACAATAACCGTTGGAGCAAGCCTGGAATTCTAGCTACATTGGAGGCTGAGGCAGGAGAATTATAAGCTCATGGCTGTTGTAGGAAATCTGATGAAATACCATCTCAAATTCAAAAGGATACAGAGGGCAGGGGATGTTACTCAGTGGTACAGTGTGTATTTCAAACCTGTGGTGTAACCCTAGATTCCATCCCCAGTACCACAAAAGCGACTGTTAAGTTTGGAGTCTAATATATTAAAGTCTGAGAAGGCTAAGTGGCTGTGGTTGCCTGGGCAACAGTGACTTTATGACCTAAAAGGACCCAAGTGGTGGCAAGAGTGTAGCCAGCTCCGGGAAAAGATCCACCAGTACATGAAAACAAGCCCTCTCTCTCTCTCTCTGCCGGTCACATTTTTGTCAGCTGGATTATGGTTTGAGCATCTTTGCAGCTGGGTTAGGGGAGAAATGCAGGAAACTAGGGAACTCAATTCTCTCCTGAGAGGCGTGTTACATGGTTCCTATTTAGGATAGTTTCTTATCATAATGCAGAAACCAGACTTTGGTAATCAAGAGAAGAAAGGGAGAGGAAGGAGAGAGGGAGGGGGAGGGAGAGGGAGAGAGAGAGAGAGAGAGAGAGAGAGAGAGAGAGAGAGAGAGAGAGAGAGAGAGAGAGAGAGAGACTTACTTCCTTTGCAAGTACGCTGAGCCTTTTCTATGAAGTGAAGGAAAATTGGCTGGAAGTCAGTTGTGTCCCTCGGCCAATCAGAAGAATGTGACCATAAATGTCCATGAATTGCCCCCTCTTTGAATCTCTGCCTTTTTTATTTCTGTCCTGGGGACTTGCATTTTACAGTTCTGTGTTACACCCATGGCCTTTCACTAATCTAAAAACCCAGCGTCTCTTACATGAAAGCCCTTAAACTAACTCCTGCACTGGTTTAGGTTCTCTTAATCGTAGCTAACACATCCAGAGAACTCAGTATGAGCCGGGCACCATTATAAGGGCTATATAAATATGGTTTTATTTTCTGCTCATGAAAGTTCCCATGATGCCCTGCTACAGAGGGGAAATAGCAAAAGGAACTCACTAGGAAACATCACGCATTCATCACCCAGTGAGTAAATTACGGAGCAGTGATTTGAAGCAAAACAGTTGTTTCCTGAGTTCTGCAATGTGCTTTTACATATTACATACTACAGTTCATTGAGAACTCAAAATATGCCAAACCCTTTTGGATATATTAACTCATTTAATTCTCAAACTCGTCTGATTGATACAGATAGATCAAATCCATGTTGCAGCAGGGCATCATGGGAACTTCTATGAGCATAAAATACAGTCACTAATAAAGGCCTTATAATGGTGCGTGGCTCATACTGATTTCTTTAAATGGGTTACCAATGATTATCATTAAGAGARCCAAAAGCAGTATATGAGTTAGTCAACTTTTYATGTAAAGATGGTGAATTTTTAAATAAGTAATCACACCGAACTTAAATGTCTTTTCAGAAATGGAAATTAAGGTACATATGAATAAACTCTATGGTTAGCACCATAGTGTGATATCTCTTGTCTTTTTGTGAATGAGACCATCTGCCTTGTGTTTTGTTTTAATAAAAGCTAATCTTAAACCCCTCAACAGCCAAAGCTTAGGCTAACACTAATAGCATTTGGCCCGAGACACTTTTTCTGGAATGATCATTGCTTATCGTCTTCTCTGCCCTGTTTCTCATCTCTGCTCTCCACCCCTCTCAACCTCCCCTGCATAGTGTATCACTCACCTTCACGACTCTTTGAACACCGTTACCATCTCCTCAGTGGATATTGGAGGGCTTTGGAATGGCCTTCACCTGGGCTCTTGCGTGTGTATTAAATGCATCTTCATTTCGAATTCCTTGCATTGAGTACTAGAATAGATGACTCAAAATAGACTTTACTTCCTGATTTTCATGTCAAGAACACAGTAAAACAGTGAACAACACTGTCCACACAGTTGAAGTATAAGTCAACTGCCAGTTCGCTTACAAGTAGACATTCTCTCTCTCTGCTCAGTGATTAACATGGGAATAATGTTTATCAAGAGCTTAATTCCATCAAACTTAATTGCATATATATGAAATTGTATAACATATGTTATATATAATATATAGAATTATACATAATATATAAAATATTAAAATATAAAATTAAGCTCAGATGATATATATAATGCCCCATCTGAATACACACACACACACACACACACACACACACACACACACACACACACACACATATATGTATTGAGAAACTGAAGTTTGGTGAATGGAAATGACCTGTACATGCTTGGGCAGAGGCACAGGCACACAGGTCTGAAGTCTCTTCAGCTCACATTGTCTGCTGAGCCATTTCTTTGCTATTACCATTCCTTAGCTCTGAATTCCTTGCAGCTGGCCTCTCTGTGCTCTGTCCCCACCCTGTCACCCAAATGTCACCTCTAAAAAGACCCTCCTTGGGTCTCACTTCCCACATAAGGCAAAATTGAAGACTTGTATCCTCTCCTGACTCACATCACCCAACTCTGACCTTTCCAAACTTAGAGCTTCCTTGGCATAACCGAAGAGCAAGAGAGAATGTTGAATTGGAGCCTGTGACATGCATCTGTCTGTCTTYTTAAATGAATATTTTAAGTCAATCTAGATTCAGCTGGAACTGCATTATTGTTCTTTTATTAATCAGTATCTACTTGACCTTACATGGTATGTGACCTGTTCCTTGTCAGATTTCCTTGTCAGAATAGCAGATACCTGAGAGGATTCTATTTCTTCCTGTTTCTTTTTAAATCATTTCTTTGTTTGTGATTAAAATATAATTATATCATTTTTGTACTCTTATCACAATTATATCATTCCCTTCTTCTCTTTCCTTCCTCCAATCTTTTTGTTTCTTTACATGGAGATTTTGTGTGTGTGTGTGTGTGTGTGTGTGTGTGTGTGTGTGTGTGTGTGTGTGTTTGATTTTTTCAAGACAGGGTTTCTCTGTGTAGCCCTGGCTGTCCTGGAACTCACTTTGTAGACCAGGCTGGCCTCGAACTCAGAAATCTGCCTGCCTTTGCCTCCCAAGTGCTGGGATTACAGGCATGCGCCACCACCGCCTGGCAAGAAGTGAGATCATTTTTTTTGTTTTTTGTTTTTTTGTTTTTTTCAAGACAGGGTTTCTCTGTGTAGCCCTGGCTGTCCTGGAACTCACTTTGTAGACCAGGCTGGCCTCGAACTCAGAAATCTGCCTGCCTTTGCCTCCCAAGTGCTGGGATTACAGGCATGCGTCACCACCGCCTGGCTACATGGAGAGTTTAAGCTTAAATTTGGACCCCAACAGTCTTCCCTAATTCTACAACTCCTTAAAAGGACAAGGTAAAATTCTAGACATTAAAAAGGAGGAAGTGTCCTATAATCTCAGGTATTATAGGAAGTCTTTAAGGCAATGTTGCTAAAGATGAAGACTCTAATTTGGGCTAGTAGCAGAGAAGACTGAGTTTAATCACCCACAGTGACTGCCTTAGGGTGTTCACACAGAGAATCTCCTCTCCATTCCTTGGCAGTACGGTGTATTGGCAATCCTATTTTCTTACTGCACCCAGATCTTAGCATGGGCCTTCCCGGTTGGCCTTTCTTCCTTCTCTTTACATTGGTTCCAATTGAGAGGAACATTTTCCTTCTCTTAACCCCCCTTCTTTTGACAGAGAACAGTGGGTGTGATAGAAATTTGTGCTCATAGCAGATACAGCAGTGTGCAGCTGGTGCCTCATTGCAAAAGCCAGCAAACAGATGCAGAGTTGTTTTCTAGGTTTTATATGCTTGTGTAACAGAGGTAATCAACAGAGTGCCCTGGCTTTTAAAAGATATGAAATTCTTTTATATTTTTTCAATTCTTTATGAAAGTGATAATTCATTGGCTACCAGAGGAGCAAATCAATCAATCAGCTTCTCTTATGGGGTCACCCAAGAGAGTTTTTGTTTTTTGTTTTGTTTGTTTGGTTGGTTTTGCTAATTACTCAACGAAGTCTAAAGGGCACAGGTAAAAATCTCTTCGCCCAGAGTTAAGCGTAACTCCAGTGTAACCACACTATAGATATCGTATTGGGTTAGTGAAAGAATTAGTAATTTCCATTTGCAAACCTCACCTCTAGCTAGATCTATACATTTATGCTTTGATTTGCTTAATAAAWTTTTTTTTTAAAACTTCCAACATATTTTGTTTGGTTATTTTCTTTCTTTCACACCTTCATATTAATTCAAAGTGTCACCACTCTGAATACTTAGTGCATTTTTCGAATTTGTAGTGTCATTAGGGGTCTACCCATATTCAAGACATGTAACTAATAATGTTAGTTGTCAAGTTACTGACGAGGAAGAAAGTTAAAGTTACAGAATTCTGAAATAAAAAAAATAGAATTTAAAGCATATTTAAATGTGATTAATGTCTTCCTCCGTTTTATATAATCTTATGAAGAACAAATATACATATTGTCTTTCTCTCTTTCAAGCTGTGTTTTTGTGACTATATATTATCTCTTGCCTTTACTAGTATGTAATTTATTARTATATTGCCTTATACACTGCATAACTTCTATAACTAATTAAGGATGACAGTCTATGGTAGACTGCTCATGTAAAGGAAACATAAGGTTCTGTGCTGGGGCAATTTGGTCTTGGCCTCAAGTCTGAGGGAGAATTTGGATTTAGGTGGCATTTTAATTAATTGGGGAATCTAATAAATAGCTCCTGCTAAGGCCTATACCATAACATATATTGGGCAACCTTGGCCTTCAGGGTTAACTCCAGCCGTGTGGCTCTGTGATTCAGCAGGACGGTACTAATCCAATATGCTAATTCTACTCTGAACACACCTCAAGGCTGAGGGAAGAGATGCTCCAGAGCATTGGAAACTCCAAAGTTGTAAATTGCCAAGCATTTACCTTGTCTCTTYCTGCCTGAGCAGTACATTGCACCAGCCATTCTTTGAGAATATTTATCAAGAGCCCATTACAAAGTAGGCCATTTTACATTGCAAAGCTGGAACACTGAAGAAAACAGAGGAAAGTGTCGGCCAGATGACTCTGCAGACAGAGCATCCTTGCCAGCCACTTGAGTTCAACCCTAGGGTAGCAGAAAATAGGCTTCTGCATGTTGCCTTCTGTTCTTCACACGTACTGTTGATTTCACATTCCTACAGACACACAGACATGCTAAATAATAAATGTGATATTCATTTTTCAAYTTTTCCCCTCACAAAATTTACAATTTGGAAGAAAAGCAGTCAGGGCCTGAGTTCTGCTCATTTCAGAGTCCAGAGAGGTGTTTTCTGGAAGCTGTACTTGGTCTCTAGGCTCTCTCTACTGTGGGTTCTTTTCTCTGCACCGTAACTTCTGGCCTATCCAAACACTGACAGTGGACAAAGAGCAGAGATTTTTTTTTTCTGTCTCCTCTGCAGCAAACAAAACACAAATTCTTCTGGAAGCTGTGTGTGTCTGTGGTGTGTGTGTGTGTGTGTGTGTGTGTGTGTGTGTGTGTGTGTGATAGCACTCATGGATAGGAGACAGGCTAGTTGAAAGTTATTGGCAGATAATGGTTTCTGGGAACAGAGAGTCAGTTATCTTCAAGGATGTTGCTCATGCTATATTGGGCATGGTACGGCCTTGGCATCTTGGTTGTGCTAACTGGACTCAGTGGATTACAATGAAAAAGCAGAAGACATAAATTGGGAACAAATGATGGAGTCTGGGAGAAGTGGGAGGTGGAGGGGTTTGTAAGAAAATACATTGCACAGACAAATGCAGTTCTCAGAGTAAATAAATAAAATAAAATAACTTTAAAACTAGCAGCGTATTTTCCAGCTCTTTAGATCCTTAGAAATCAATAATAGTAGTCTGGATTTTTGTTGTTGTTGTCTTTTGTTTTYTTTTCCAGAAGGATTTTCTAGGAATACTGCTTTTCTCAGTAACTGGGAGCATTGCTTAAACAGCAGCCACATGTCATACATGTCCTGACTCCAGGACATTAGAACATTCGTCAGGTTCCAAACACTGCTTCCTAATTAGGAGAAAAGAGATTTATTTTTACCAAACAAAGCCTAAAGCAACTTTGGCAAGGTCAGATGGAATTCACGGAAACGTTTTTCTTGCTCACTAACTTTTAGCTGACCCACCTAGGTCCTTAAAAAGTTGCGTTCTATGATGGGGCTTCTCTTTTCTGTGACGGGGCTTCTCTATCCAAAGTTTTCAAAGCAATGGATAAGGCTTTAGGTGTAATCTTACTTTAATGCCTAAAGCACTAATTTAAAGTAAAAACCCTCCAGACACGCCTTTATGGGAGAGTGGTCTGTGTTTGCATTGCGGTCCTAGAGATATGGCTCGAGCGCCTAACAGAATTACCAGGTGACTTAGTCCTGAGAACTTTACTCCTTTATCAAGTAGCCAAGCTACTTTTTATCATTTTTCTTTATCATTTATGAGTCATCTCAATGTTTCAACCCTAAGTTTAAAGTATAATAGGTTAAGGCCCTGGGGCTAGCAATAGAGCTCAGTGGGTGAAAACTCTTGCTTAGCAAGCCTGAGGTCCTTGGTTCCACCAATTCCTGGGACCCATCTAACAAAGCCAGATGCACCGACATGCACCTAATCCCAGCACTCACATGGAGAGATGGGAGTCAGAGTCAGGACAACGACTCAGAAGTTCATGGCCAGCAGCCTAGAATATGTATCAAGGGAGAAACAAGATCTCTTCCTAACAAGCTCAAGGGGAGAACTGACTCCTGAGCATTGCCCTCTGAACTCCACAGCATGCCACAGTACACAGGCATTCTCATGCTTACACACAAACACACACACACACATACACACACACACACACCACAGATAACACACACATCTGCAATAATAATTAAAAAATTTAAAGCTCTGTCATGTCTCCAATAATGAAAACCTTACAGGTATGCCTATATTCAGCTTGGCAAAAGCTAGTTTATCACGTGCTTTTGGRAAGGGCTTTGTTTTAATASCAAAGTGAATATGAGCCATGTTCAAATATTTACCATTTAATAAGGTAACTGAAATTTATCTAGTTAATTATTTTGATCCTGTAGGAAAATAATCAGCCACTGAAGGCTTTGGAGGGTGACTGATATGCGGCAAGCACCTTAGGGCATCCGTTATGGTTTGAATCTGGAGTGCCTCGACAGTTCCACGTTTCCAGTGCTTGCTGCTTGTTACCTTGCATTGTTTTGATGACATCATCGGAGCCTTTAAGAGGTGAGGCCTGGTGATAGATTAAAAGAACGGCTTTGAAACTTATGCCTACCTCTGATCTGGTCTTGGATTTTTTTCTTCAGACCNCCTAACTTCTGTCTCAGCACCCATGTGGCAGCTCAGGACAGTCTGTAACTCCAGTTACGGTCTCTCAGGAGGAGAGACACTGACGTGCTGTGAATGCATGGGGAAATGAAAGCTGACAAATGAAACATAGAAATTAAAAGCACTATTAGAAAGACTAAAGATTACAAGTTCGTTTTTTTTTTTTTAAATGCCTTATCAGTTCAACTTTGACTCTGTATAAGTCAATGAATCCTYCAGCAGCTGGTCCTTATGTGTAAGCACATACACATTCAGGCTCAGGATCTTTAGACTTATCCAAATACCTAAGGATGCTGCAGAACTGCCTTTAGGTCTCTCAGACAGACCTTAGGAACTGAATCAGGAATGTGTTAAAGGGTAAATGTGCTTCCTCTGATGGCATACAGGCAACATCAGAAAGAACAGAGAAAATACCCAAGGAAAGTTCTGCCATTATATGGGCTTGCTCTCGGTTTCTACATGAAGGAGTATGTGGCTTGGCTCTCAGAGGGTTTTAATGATCTCTATCAGCGAGGTAGTATTAATTCCAAATGGACAGTGACTGTTTAAACGCATAGATTCTAATCCTTAGAGCAACTCCTTCAAAGTCACAGAAGAAAAGTGTGGAATGGTAATGTACACATTAGTAAATGTGGAAAACATTCAAATGCTATTTAAAAAAAAAAGGCAACATTCTGTTGGAAGACAACAGAATGACAGGCCGAGTGTGGGAACCAGTCAGAAAATGATTGGGCTCACTGAACCATCTCAGCTATTATATTATTTGTCAGTAGAGTGATCATGAGAGGACACCAATCATGTTCCTAAACTCCCTTTGTGCCATATCACTACSGTATAAACACCAACTAAACTCTCATATTCTGGCTGCCCAAAGCCCAGACGACAGCTAAATTTAAGCTGATCTGTCTTTATTTATAAGGCTTCACAGATTTTATTTCATTTCATTTAAAATGGCTAGTTAACAAGCCACCATCCTAGCTAGCATCATTAAGATCCCCATCCCCCGCCATGGATAGGCTGCCAAGAAACTAGGTGTGGATGTCAGCTCTTGATCAGAGCACGCCCCTGCAACCGTCAATTCTTTCCTGGTTTCTCCAGGAGATTATGCATTAGGAGCAAGAAGCAGATACTGCACAAATTGCTGGGGCCACTCTATGGACATCTGTATTATACATCCGCATTCACAAGTGTCATTTCCTATTAGCTTGGAAATTAAAAAAAAAATCAACTGTTCTAGAGGTTATCGTTGTTACTTATTTCTGGCAAACCAATTTGGTTTACAAATCCAAATATTTATAAAGGACTTAGCTGAGTACTRTTGGATCTAACCTTTATCAGGTGGTATCTGAAGAAATAAAACTATCATCAAATCTTAGTATATTTTATCTAATCCATCACTCAGATCCCAATGGGAATCTAAGTGGGTCACATAAGGAGTGTGACACTTTCAATTTTCTCCCTCCCAGGGGCACCTCTTAAACATGAATTATGGTCATTTAAACTTACTTTAATTAAGCAATTCCGCATGCATTGTTTATTATTATTATTATTATTATTATTATTATTATTATTATTATTTATGTCTGTGTGATGTGTGTATGTGTATAGGTATGCACATACTGCGCATATATAGGTGACAAATCCCCTTCCTATGATGGGTTCCAGAGATCAAAGTCCCGTTCCCCCAGGCAGACAGAAGGACTTTTACCCACTGTGTCATGTCCCTGGCCTGTGATGTGCTTGTTCCGTGATTGCCTTTCCTTATTTATTTGTTCAAGTTTTAT
>BDUI01030724.1:7100-17113 GCA_002335545.1 Apodemus speciosus | reverse complement strand
TGTCATTATAACGGATATAAAACCACAAAATACCCAAAGTCAGCCTGGGGAGGAGATGGGTAAGAATGCCCTCTTTACAGAGCAGGAAACCAAACTCTGGCACAGGAAATCTGCCCAAGATCACACAGCTGCAGATAGCGTCTGAGGTCTAGGGAGTTGACTCAAACCAGTGCTGTGTGGCAGACCTAACTTAGAAAAAAAAATTAAGCCTAATTTGAAGCACTGGCCATTTCCTAAGTAAATGATTACTGGCTYCCATTRTGATATCACAGGCAGAGCTAGAAATGAGGTTTCTTCTCCAGTCTGAGCYGGCCTCAGGCCACTGCTGACCCAAACTCAGTTCTGCTTGGTTCTGAGCCTGCGGCTCCCAAGCAGTGTAAGGCAAACGGCTTGACAGTCCTTTGTGTAGACACCCTACCCTGCCCATTCTCATGCGTCTACATAACCACAGGTCAGTCTGTAAAGTGAGCTACTCAGATACACCCCACAGCGTGAAGGCCCGTCATCCCTCGTCTGGTCTTGAGCCTTGGGCCACCTGATATTTCGGGAYATATAGCTGAGCCAGGGTCCCTCCCACTTTAGAGCCACAGTGAAGCAGCATCCTTCAGACACAGCGATGCTGGCTGAGAGGCAGGGAGTAAGGGAGCATATGTGCACATGGTTCTCTGGCTCACCCAAGAGCCACAGACTGGCACTGTTCCTGGATCCGAGGTAACGGATACCTGCTCATTCAGAGCCAAAGCCCAGCAATCGTTTGTCCCAAGTAGAGATTGTGTTTCTGATGTCACAGTCTATGAGTGGATTCAGCTTGACAGCATTCSTCTTGCAAGTTGGCGACCTTGCATTCTCTCAGATGATTTCTTTCTAGGACAATCTGTGGCATTTTTATACCTAACCTATGGAATTCTATGTGGTTCTGAGTCTTGGGGCTCTTGGATATTTTCCTCCTCATTTGAAACTGAGAGGCAGCCAGGAAGGACGCTTGCTAAGAGCCACTCCTCCCGGGAGGTGAGGAGAGGGCCCTGGGTGAAATTGAGTAGTGGAACAGTCAGGGAGCAATTAGTTGCGGTTCAAAGAGAACTGCTACACTGACTAGCCCTCACATGAGGGGAGGATAGAGAGGTGGTCTGCACACGCCTGCAGCCTCTGAGCTAACAGGAAGTGGAAGCCAAGCATCTTCCTTGCTCCAGAGCTGGCCTGGCAGCCAAGAACAAACTTCTGGGCAGGCACAGTACCTAAGGCTGCCCAGAACTTCTGGCAGACCCACAGGAAACCAGCTGGGGCTGGACAGAGCTTTCCAGTCCGTCCACACTGATGAAATCTACCAGTCACATCCGCCCAAGGATGTGGCCCAGACAGTGACTGCCCTGACAAGCCATCTCAGAGAAAAGGCTGCCACTCAGAAGCTTGAGGGCACAGCCTCTCCAGGGGAAAGGCCCACGAGTCATGATGTAAACTCATTTCCCAGTGCTGGTTGCCACATCCAACTCTGGACCTTGGAAAGTCACTAGGGCATATATGATTATGGTCAGTTCCCCGCAGCCCAAGGTCCCTAAGGAAATCCTCAGTGCACTGAGGCTGGGACAAGTGCTACCCCCACCCACCCATCTTCCTTTCGCCCACTCTTCTGATAAAACTCCCATTAGTAGAGTCTTTATTGCTGGAACGAACCCTTGGCCAAACACTGTCTTCCAACTTAGTGATGTACGGGGTCTTCCAGGAACACCAAAGCCAACATCAATTTTCTTTTTTGTTTGTTTGTTTGTTTTGTTTTTTGTTTTTTTGAGACAGGGTTTTTCTGTGTAGCCCTGGCTGCCCTATAACTTGGTCTGTAGACCAAGCTGGCCTTGAACGTAGAGAGATCCACCCTCCTCTGCCTCCAGAGTGCTGGGATTAAAGGCATGCGCCACCATTGCCAAGAAGCAATAAAAAAAATCTTAACTAGCACCTATTAAATGTCATTTTATAAAATGGTCTTCAAATCTAGCCTAGGGCACAGGTTAAGGAGTTCTATAGTTGACAATCAAAGTTCACTCCCGTGTATTTGCAAATCAGCACTTTCCCACCCAAAAAAACCCCCATACCTGTCTTCCAGAGGGATGCCTGTCACATTGTCCCACTTTATCCTGCGCGGCTGCCTGCTGCCCAGTCGGGAAGCCCCACGGTGAGCTGGCAGCTTCTGCCTCTCGTCCGTCCCCAGGCAATGCTCTGAGTGGACCGCAGTCCCTCAAAGGCCATGCGTGTGGAGCTCGCCTGACTCACCTAAATTATGTCTGCCCTCTCTTCATCTTGCCATGACTCAAGTTCTGTGGCCATGGGGTTGAGTTTGGGAGTTGCTCTTTTCCCAGGACGGTGTAGCCAACAACACACTGGGCACTCACTGTCTCCCCACAATAATTCTCAGATGTGATTTTGTTGTTCAGGTTTATTTATGCCTTTTTTTGTGCTTGCATGATGCTGGGGATCAAAGCCAGGTCTTCCACATGGTAGGAAAGTGCTCGACCACTGAGCTATATCCCAGTACCTCATTTGGCTTTAATGCGAAAATGTCTCTTAAAAGATTTATTTTTAGATGTGCTGTCTGTGAGAGAACATGTGCGCCTAAGTACAGGTGCCTGCAGGCCCAGAAAGGAGTGCCAGATGTCCTGGGATTAGAGTTACAGGCAGGTGTGAGTCACCCTATGTGGATGCTGGGAACAGAACTCAGGTCCTCTACAAGCAGTGTACACTCCCAACCACTGAGCCATCCTGCCAGCCTCATTTTGTTAATAGGGTTACTAGAAATGCTAGCAGGTACAAACTGTCACTGTTGACCAAATAAACTCCCAGTTGCCTGCATGTTGTCATGGATGGTCAAACCCCAGCTACCCAAGGATTGGTTCCAGGGCCCCTGCCAAAATCTGTGATAACCAATCCTTTTACAGAAAATGGTGTAGAATCTACACAGAATTTGCATATATTCTTCCTGTAGCTTTAAATCACCTCTAACTCAAATTGCCTATTACTATGTCCCACTGCAATAAAAAGGCAGAAAGCCTATACATGTTTAGTACATGAAATATTCCCCTATTTCTAATCCAACGGAGACTCTTTCAAAGCGTACTTCCAGAAACACACTTATTTCTAGCTTCAGCATGAGGTGTGGAGGATGCTTTGGGGGCATGGGGACAGGACCCCCTTTACGTTATGGGGAAAGAATCTAGCTTTGGCTGAAGAGCCACATTTCATTCAGAAGGAATGAGGTTAAAGGTCACTTTGAAGTCCAATCAGGACTCCCTTTGCCCAAAGGAGAAGGTCCTTAGGGCGCTGACGCTTCAAAAGGACAAGGGGCTATGAGGAGTCACAGAAGGTGGCCGCCAGGAGCCTCGTGAACTCAGATATGCTGAACTGTCTCACTCAGAGAACAGCTTATCACAGACAAGGCCTGCGAGACTCCAGGGCTTCTTATCTGCCCCATCAGAAGACTCGATCAATTGTTTAATCTTCTCATTAAAAGCAATCTAGCATGACTACTCTTACTATCTTAAATGAAGTATGTCTAGAATGTTCTTTAAAGGGAAACCTTTGATTTTGGTCTAGATTAGTAACACACAAAGTCTGTAACTGCGGCTTAATTAACAGTGAACTAAGACACTCGGCAGCAGAACAGTGTAACTCCACTAATAAGAAGCTGGGCTCTGCTCTGGTTGGACCTGTGGTTTCTGAAGATTTAGACCCATTCCTTACATCCCTACAAAAAGATTCAACACCAGCCAATCAAGCAAGCAAACTACGCTTCCCTATTGGAAATATTAAAGCACGGGCTGCTGTGGTTTGCTCCATTACACTGTGACTTTTATATCTTCATTGCATTTACAAGTCAGACTAAGCAAATACATAGTAGAACGGATGACTTCTTTTAAGGGCTTATGAAATACCATGGGACTCACCTAGGTGGACGGCAGCCCTGTGCAGTCACCTTAGCCGACACAGCCCCAGCAGGCTCCTGTCGTGTGGCACATAAGCTCCTTTGTCACCTAGATTGCAGGTCTTTGAACCAGTAGTAAGGAAACCTAATCCCTAGAGCTAGTGCTGTTCAGGGTGGGGCGGGCTGGCGCCTGGGATCCCTGAGGCCCTGGGGACGGGAGCAGAACTCAGCTGCTAAGAGTCTCACTTTCAAGTGTCCTGAAAGACAAGGACACTAGCACCAGGGTCACATCTGAAAGTGCAGGTTCTTTTAATGTAAACATTCCCTTCGCAGATGAGAAGCGCCCCCCTGATTGTGAGCACGCTGGCTGGCTAATGAATAAAGCTGCCAGTAGAGCAGCCCAACCCTTGAGTGGTCCCTCCAGGGACAGAGGCAAAAAAAAAAAAAAAAAAAAAAAGCCTGACCAGGACAGACAGCAAGCAAAGGTTCATTAGCAAAGTCCCTGAGCCTGCAATCTGGGGAGAAGACACCACGGACCTACTCCTGGGCTGTGCTGAGAGCTGGGCTTGGAGGGAGGGTTTGGTAAAACAGGATGTGGACCTGGCTGGGCAGGAAGAAGGGGCAGAAAGATTGCGCAGAGAGTTGGAACGTGATTGGTCGGCTCATGAGCGCTTTGGACTTCCCCTTCCTGCTTAAGTGCCTGGTACAGCTCCACCGTCTCTCCCAGGCTCTGCCTGTGTCTACAGCCCAGAGTGGGTGCTTCATGGCACCATATGCCCCTCGCCTTCCTTTTGAAACCGGATCTCCGGGTGTTGTGGCTCAAGGCCCAGCACCAGCCTTACCCTGGCCCAGACTAAGAGGTCAAGCAAAATGATACTACTTCCTTCCGAATGAGATGGAGCAGCTACCAACATCTGTCCTGGCTCTCGGTGACCATCCCAGCCCACCATTCTCGGGACTGACTCCTCCAACCACAGCGCTCACACTTGCCAGTCCTGCCAACCCAAAGGTCTCCAGGTAGCAGAGGGCCATGAAACTCTGCTGCCCTGAAACACCCCAAGAGCACAAGGACATTGCTGRCAGCGTCTCTGTGTTATAGGATACACTTTTTTTTTTCATTGCATACACACATGCACACACTTTCTTCACCAAGATGCATATGAATCTGGTGGCCCACCACAGGAAGTCTTGGGCTGGGTGGATGGATGGRAGGAGAAGCTTCCATCCACATGCCCTTCTGCACAACGATCTTTTCCCTGGACCTTAACTACAACCACATTCTTAATTTTAAAAATATTACCAAAAATTTTTTTAAATGTGCCTAGTGTATATGGGCCACTCTAATTCCTTAATGCATTTTATTAAAAATAAGGTAACACGGGTTTGCTGGCACATGCCTCTAATCCCAGCTCTCAGGAGACAGAGGCAGGTGATCTCTGAATGGAGACCAGCCTGGTCTACAGAGTGAGTTTCAAGTCAGTCATATAGTGAGATCTTGTCTCAAAGCAACCCATGCAGAACAGAGTATTGGTAAGTGAGAAACAGAGGCATAAACTGAAAGCTCTCCTGAGGCTGAGGGGCAGTATCTTTGGGTCCACGGTGAGGGTGGCAGGCCATATCGCATGCAGTGACTACAGGATTTGGTGGGGATCCCATGGGAAAGACTAAATGGCACTGTTCCCAACACACCAGGGAACATCGAGAGGCCCAGGCGCAACTTCCCAGAGCTCTAGTGAGGGAGAAATGGCCTGAGAGAAGGATGAAGTCCAACTCGTCACATCCACTCTGGGTGGGAGGACCTAAGGCGGCATCTGTGTAGATACTGGGGTGTTTCAGAGTGGCAGAACCTACCAGCCCACAATGCTGAGACAGAGCTGTGTGGCTATAGGAGGTGTCCTGGACAGGCCACCAGGCCGTGTTCACACTGAGGGCCTGGGACAGAAGAATTACTAAGAATACCTCTGGAAGGAGGACACCGGAGACACCACAGAGTGATAGGACAAGGCTTGAGCTTGGGGGGCAGCAGATATCACAGGTTTTAGCAGGGGCAGGGAACTGGGACAGGGGCCAGCAGCATTCCTGGACATAGCTGGGGAGCGGGGGAGACAGTGTCACCAGGAAGTGTGGTAGACGGTCAGTGGGGGTCCAGGAGGAAGGAGCAAGTTTAGGCAGGTGCCACGCTGCTCTGTACACCCCCTGCCCCAGGCCACACAGCGTGGTGTCAGAACACCAGAGCACAGACGATGCACGCATCATCGGGCTGTGGATAATGCTCTTCCTCACTGGAGGGGAAAGATGGCTCTGGTTCCCTCCATGAACAAAAGACACGCACACCCAACAACCTGCATGCACTGAATGGCAGCCAGGCAGACTACAGCAGCTCTGTGAGCGCGACGCCATTATTCTGGCTTAAGTGTCGTCACACTGYGGATGCCTCTCTCAGGGTGTAACTGTCATCTACAGAACCTTGCTAATAGCACCAGAGGTCACCTTTGACKTCTGAATTCTACAGAAACTGATGTGCAAGTTTTTCTCTGGCTAGATGGAGCCTAAAACTCCAAGCCGTTAGTGTTGATGATTTTACATGGGATACTGCTTAATAGGTGATCCCTGGGCCGATCAAAGTGTATTTGTGGCCAGGGGCCTGGGCCTGGTCTGAAGCCCTCCGGTCTCCACACAGGAGTCAGCAGCTCCTCCTTGAGGAGTCCGCTCCATGCCGCTCCCCCTGCAGCCACTGCAGAGGCTGGAAGGAAGTTTGTGCTTCATGTTATTCTCCAAATGGGACTCTAGTCTTCAACCAGCACATAAATAATGAGACAAAACGGGTCTGCAGAGTACAATAGAAAAATACTGTCCACTGGTTTATTTGTTCGAATGTGCAATAGGCTATTTACAAATAAGCAGATCTCCAACGATGTATATTAAAAATGGAAAATCTATCGACTGAACTCTAAATGAAAACAAATTATTAAGGCACATTGGATCTGTGAGTTGAAAACAAACACTCTGGCGTAACAACAGACTCATTTCGCCTTTGTCCCCAAAACAMGTGAGCACCAAAATGATCAAAGAACACTTAATCTTTAGTAAGACAGGAATGTAAAAATTAAGGATGAGGAAAAAGTGTTTTCAAAAGGAAATCTTTGGAGATCAGTTTACTGCAAATAAAACATTCTAACCACACTCATGGTACACATAAATACTAGTAACTGACAAGTACTCAAAATGGCAGAGATCTAAACAATGGGTATTAAATAAATTAAAGGTATTTCAGATAACAAGATAGAAAACCCGGTAATTAAAMAATGAAGAGTAATCTCCATCCACAGCACAGGACAGAGAACAGAGCCCCAGCTTCCCTCACATTTCCATTACGGGTTTGTGTTTAGCTTGCATTCATTGCACCGCTAATAGCCACTCTGTCACTGCAAATAATACTGCACCCTCTAAAGAGAAGGGCCGGGGCAGAGAAAATGCCAAGTCCTTCTTGGACTCCGGGGCCAGGTCCGCTGAGGCCGTGGGATTTCAGTGGGGTCAGCACCTCTGTGCTCCCCTCCATCCCCCACTGGGAAAGCCTGTGTGGCCGCGGTGGGTGGAGCGTGGTGGTGGTGGGTGGAGCATGGTGGTGGTGGTGGTGGTGGTAGTGGTGGTGGGGTAATCTAATGTGGAAAGCTGTCCTGGACAGAGTGACAATACACCTACTATCACATTGCCTACTTTGTGACTGGACCTCAGGATGGCTTAAAAAAACAAAAAAACAGTTATTTAAAAAAAAAAAAAAAAGGAAAAGGGTGGAGTTTGTGCAAAGGTAACAGGTTTAACAGTCACAGCGGAACATTTACCAGAGACAGGTTAACAGTCTCAATAGAACATCGACCAGGGTTACAGTGTTCTTATCACAATGATAATACTTCTTAGGAATGTTCGAGTTTTCCGCCTCAGGACTATAGAGAAGGGGGAGTTGTCTGGAAAAGAAATGTAAAAACCAAAGACCAAACAATTCTTATATAAAGTTTTGTTCCTCGGGTACGCTTCAAGTCAGGACTAAGCCGGTGCTACACAGTGTTCAGCAAGGYGTGTTCGAAGGCAAACGTTGATCACATTTTTGTTCAAAAAGCTCAATCTTAAAGGAGTCCCGTGTAAGAAAACCACTTGGAAAATATATCCTTGTATGGACTTCAAAAACTGATTATACAAAAACTTTTTAAAAATAAATTAGGCAATTAAAAAGATCCTCTGCARTGGGGCCGGAGTCAGGCTGTCCTGGCAGAGCCGTGGCTGCCACCTTTGCTGTAACTGGGGTCATTCTTTTCTAGCCACATTTCGGCCAACTGCTGTGTGGACCCAAATGTTGACGCCTTTGACCCCAAGCACATCTTATACTGTTTGGGATCCAGATTAGGGTCACAGACGACAGGGTGGTGGATGTGAACGACTCCAACCTCCTGGCTCCTGAATATCTTCAACCCTGCCTGGACAACCTTGTTAAAGAGGTCCACATCCTCCAGCCCCCAGCCTTGGATGGAGATGTCGAAGCCACCCACTCTGACAAGATCTCCCTTATAAATACAAGTAATGCCAAACCCATAGTTTCTCCAGAAGCCGGTTTTTTGAGTAAAGGCAAAATGGTTGTCACTGGGAACCTTCCCACTATAAACAATCTTTGGATCGTACTGGCTAAAGATGATTGGGAAATAAATCTGCTGCCCCAGCACTGTGTTGGCTCGGCACCTCTGTAAAAATTCTGCTGTAAACACCAGGTCCACATCACAGAAGAAGAGCAAAGACTCATTATTAAACTGGGAAGAGCCTACTTCTAGGGCCAGTGCTCTTGAAAACCCTCCAGACACAGGCAGAACCTGCATGTCAGCTTTAGGGTACTTGACTCGGTAGTCCCGCATCAGTTCGACCTGCTTGGCCTTGTCAGGGTTGGAGTCGGAATTGAAAAGCAGGACAACCAGCTTCACGTTCAGATTTGGAATGAGACATGTCTTCTCGAAGTTCCCCATGAACCTCACGAACATGTCGAAGCGCCCAGACAAGGGGATCAGGATGTTTATCTTCTTTTCTTTGGGCTCTTTGTGCTCCATCTTGGATCCAGGAAGCTGGAAGGGAACAAGCCTCTTCAGGGAATTGGACAGGAATGACAGGGACCCAGAGTCCTGGTTGATTCTGTCTGCCAGCTCTTGTGCGTCCAGCTCCTCATGCTCCACAAACTGGATCTTGCTGAAGGTCTGCTGCAGGTACGCATGCCTCCTCACGGGGACYGTCATCTTCTTCCCTTTGTGCTTCTTATACAGGAGCAGCAGGTCCAGAATGTACTCTGCCCCGTACATGGGGTTCACACGCCTGTAGCCATACTGGATCTCCTTGAAGTCGATGATGCGCCCCCGGGTCTTGGCATTGGCATTGATCATCTCCATCACTTGCATGACAATGTCATCCAAGGCCTCCCTCTGCGCTGAGTCCATCCCTCTCCGGGGAGGCTGGCCATCGGTGGCTGAATATAAGTATTTCCCAGTCAGAAACTCCCACTCCAGGATCTCCTCTCGCTGGCGGGCTTGAAAGCGCATGAAGGAGGGCGGGATGCCCAGCTGGAGGTCTTCCTTGTGGATTTCCGTGCTGCTGTACTTGCTCATCGAGACGATCTCCCGGTGCAACTGGATGGTGCGATGACGCAGCTCGGCGATCTTGCGGCTGAGCATGTAGCTGTGGAGCCGGTATTGGTAGGGTGGGTTTTTGTTGGGGTGTAAGGTGATTGCTCGGTGGATTTTACTGCTGTGGAGATCTCTAATGTACCCTTTCTTGTTCTGTTCATAATTCTCATAAAAAAGTTGCTGCATCTGTTAAGGAAAGAAAAGACTCTGGTTTAGAATCGCATAARTGAGTGTCACTCCATCCTTGCATCTTCTTACAACTACTAACCCTGAACACAAGGGAACAGCWCACAGAAGGCCTAGCCTCACCCAGTYAGTAGCAACCGCGTAAGATCAGAAGTTAATGGATCGGAATAGCTTTAACGAAACATTTCAACAAGGCTTATTAGCCAATGAATGGCCCTGAGGGCTAAGGACCCTGCCCAAGATTATGAACACTACAGCTCTGG
>BDUI01030721.1:4646-15392 GCA_002335545.1 Apodemus speciosus | reverse complement strand
ATATATATTGTTTCATATAGATATATGAATATATAATATATTGCTTCATATATACAAAATAATCAGAAAGGGAGCAGGCGGTAGGACATACGAAGGGTTAGAGGAAGGAGAGGGAATACAAAAAATAATGCAATTATATTTTAGGTAGTCTGTCCCTCATCAAGGAAACTTTACTGTGTAGCAGACAGAGACCAGTACAGAAAACTACAACCAATCAAAAGGCAGAGTTGTGTGGTCTAGTACCAATGCATACATCTACCAAACACTCTTATACCTAAGGCTCTGGAAACATTGTGGAAGAGGGAGCAGAAAAACTKTAGGAGSCAGACGATCAAGGGTTTTGCTGCAACACTGTATCTCAAATAAAGTCAGAAACTATATGCATAAAGTCGATTAAAGTCTTAATAAACCATTACCAAAGAGGTATAAGTATATAATTGGAGTTAGTGTTTCTGGACTGTGCTGTGAATCTGACAGCCTAAGCACGCATTCTCAGAATAAGTGCTTTTGTTTCACCAAAGAGAATTTCATGATTCCATTTATTCAGTGACGAGTCTTTCTATTTTTTTCTTTTTATGTGTTCATAAGCAACTACTCTCCATTATTCCTTATGGCCACATGGGCATTTTCTTGGATATTTCTATTAATAGTACCTCATGCCCTTGCCTCTCTTAATGGCTTTGGAATCGTATTAAAGTGATTAGAAGTCTTCATGCCCCTAGTTGCCTTTGCTAAATTATGTGAAAATACCCCTCCTGCTGGGGTTAATCCACCAGCAAAATCCAAATGACCCAACCAAAAAATTACATCTGTGATAATTTGACTTTCTTTGTCCTTGCCACTTTTTCCGATCATCCAGTAAGATGTTTATTTTTCTCTTGTCTTTAAATCTCTCACAATTATTTATTTGTGGAACATATTTTCTACAGATAAAATTAGGTTGATAGGTTGTTTAGTTACTGCCTATTGGTACTCTCAAATGTTGCTCTGACATCTCACTCATTCCTAATTAACATATTGACACAGGACAGAGTCATGTTCCCTTAGCTTGGATATTCATTAAGTGCTCAATTATGGGTACAAGATATTCAGATGGACAAAGATACATTACTGGTCTCACTGAGAAAAGTGCCAGTGAAGCTAACCAAAAAGTTGGCAAGATCAATGAAAATCAGTTTTGCTAATATGGGAGGGATTTTACGGTGCAAGTCTCCCAACCTTCTAAACCATTCACAAATATTAAAAACAAAATTGGGTTTGGGTGCACCTTTTTTTTCTCCTCTATGACTTGTGAATTCCAATGTAGAAAACAGAGAAAGAACCCTGTATTTGTTGTATTTTTTTACTCCATATTGCTGTGACCAAAATTCATTGTTGAAACAACCTAATGAATGCATGCCGGAAGGTCTTGTCTTGCAGTTTCAGAGTGATCAGCCTTTGGGTGCTTGGATCCACTCTTTTGGGTAGAACATCATGGTTCAAGAATATAACTGGGGTTGCTCCTCTTTCCTTCTTGCATATTAAGCAAGGTAGTAGCTGGGGAATATGGGGGGGGAAAGCAAGGAGAAACTATAGCCCCAAGTATGTGTACCCCATGACCTATTGTCCTCCAACAAGGTCCCATCTCTTAAGTTTCACTGCCTCCCAATTACCATTATATTATGAATCCATCAAGGGATTAATTAATTAATCATTTGTCAGATCAGAGATCTCATGATTTAATTAAGGACACAATTAAAAGTATGTTTTAATCCTATAGTAAATTAAAAGTCCAATGAAGATAACTTAAAATTAGCTATGACAGGCCCCAGGCTGACTTTGCTGTTAGATTTGATAGAAAAAGTTGATGTTCCTTTGGGAAGCCCTTCCTTTCCTACTTAGTATATTAAAAGACCACCCTTCTATACACACACACACACACACACACACACACNACTTAAAGAAATGTTCAGCATCCTTAATAATCAGGGAAGTGCAAATCAAAACAACCCTAAGATTCTACCTCACACCAGTCAGAATGACCAGAATCAAAAACTCAGGGGACAGCAAATGGTGGAGACAATGTGGAGAATGAGGAATACTCCTCCATTGCTGGTGATATTGCAAGCTGGCAGAACCACTCTGGAAATCAGTTTGGTGGATCCTCAGGAAATTAGACTTAGCACTACCTGAGGACCTAGCTATACCACTCCTAGTCATATACCGAAAAGATTCTCTAACATGTAATAAGGACACATGATCCACTATGTTCATAGCAGCCTTATTTATAATAGTCAGAAGCTGGAAGGAACCCAGATGTCCCTCAASAGCTGAATTTATACAGAAATTATGGTACATTTGCACAATGGAGTACTAATCAGCTATTAAAAACAATGAATTCATGAAATTCTTGGGCAAATGGATGGAGCTAGAAAATGTCATCCTGAATGAGGTAACCCAATCACAAAAGAACACATATGGTATGCACTCGCTGATAAGTGGACATTAGCCCAGAAACTCAGAATACCCAAGATAAAACTCACAGACCACATAAAGCTCAAGATGAAGGCTGATTAAAATGTGGATACTTTGATCCTTATTAGAAAGTGGATCAAAACACCCATGGCTCAAAGCCAACCAATAGAATGAAGATAGGGTCCTCAATGGAGCGGCTAGAGTGAGGACCCAAGGAGCTGAAGAGGTTTGCAACCCTATAGGAAGAACAATAATATGTACCAACATGTACCCCTAGAACTCCCAGGAACTAAACCACCAACCAATAGGTCCCATATTGAGGGACCTATGACTCCAGCTACATATGGAGCAGAATATGACCATTTAAGATATCAATGAAAGGAGAGGCCATTGGTCCTGTGAAGGCTCAATTCACCAGAATAGGGTATGCAAGTCAGGAAATTGGGGATGGTAAGCAGGGCGAGGGAGGATGAAATGCAGGGTTTTTGGAGGGGTAACTGGGAAAGGGGATACCATTTGAAATATAAATAAAGCAAATATCTAATTAAAAATAATTTAAAGAGAAATAAAAGAAAGCAGGCTGGTCAAGCCATCAGTCAATCAATCAATCAACAAATAAATAAATAAATGTCAAAGGAATGAAGGTTAATGTAGAACATTAACATGAGAAAAATGTGAACATTAACATAAATTACAATGATAAAAAAGTAGCCAGAGAATTGTCTAGAGTTAGTTGTTTAGGACACATTATATATAATATTATAAATTTTATTCAAAATGGTGTAATACAATAAATCATCTTTAAGTACCTCACTGAACTCTCCTTTTTTAAGTCAAAATTCTCCCTTAATGTTTGCATAAGTGAAAAGTATTCTTCTGAGTGCCTGCCATCCTACAGCAGTAATTTTCAGTTCTCTTGATTCTCTTCATGACCCTAACCTTCAGTTCTGTGTTGCCTGCATATGACATACCAGGGTRCAATCTGCATCTCATCATGATTTCTGAGGCCGGGGCAGTCTTTCATGTTTTTTCCCCATGATCATCATTATGTAGGAATAAAAGCAAAGTGTGGTAAATATTCATAACACATCTCTCAGTGAAGAATGCCAAATGTACATCTGACAAAATACAGCAGAGATGAAAAAAGATGTCGTTTTTAATGATTGCACTCAAAGAAGCACATTTAAACTCTTTGAGAATAGTAATTCATCTGCACTGTTTGTCTCTTTTATTTTGCTGGCTTATGTTTCATAGCCTAAGTTGCTTTACTTTGAAACAATTTGCTATTTTCAAAGATGAGATAAAATATATATCTCAAATTTAGTTTTTAATATATTTTCTGACTTACCTTCCTCTATTTGAAAAATTAATGCCATGATCACAGGACCAGGAAACTTCTGTCACCACAGAAGGCTGACTTAGTCGGTATATACAGTCTCAAGCAACTGTRTTTCTTCAACAGTATTCTGTTAATTGCATATATGAAGAAGGGCATGCTGAAGAAAAAGATCAACACAGTCCCATTTACAATAGAAGAATAAAATATCTAGAAGTAAAACTAACCAAAATAACATAAAAGGACTCTATGATGAAAATGTTGTATAGCCCCAAGAAAGACATAGAAAGAGACACCTAAAAATGAATAGACTTCCCATACTCATGAAGTAGAAGAATCAAGCTGGATATGACCCAAAATCTCATATACCTACATCATAACCTTTACCCCTAAGGCTCAGGAGCAGCTTGGAAGAAGCTGCGGAAAGATTGTAATAGCTAGAAGATCAAGATGTTTGCTGGATAAGTGACTTCTAGATATGATCTGGAAGCTGCTATACACTTGAAATCTCAACTATAGATGCTTGTAAAAGACCTAGAAAATTATAATACCATTTGACATGGCAGTGTGAGTATGGAAAGTATATGGGGCCCCATGCCTACCTGAAGAATTGCAGGCATTTAAATTTGTTGGGATAGGAAAAAATGGACTTTTATGGAAATAAGCATNACACACACACACACACACACACACACGTACTTACACCCTTCAGAAAACAAAATCCTTTTCAGCACAGCTAGTAGATGATGAATATCATTTTACAATGTGGGGTACTCTGTCACTGAGAAATAGATCATAACCTAGGTCTTCCATAATTCTGTCAGGAAAAATAATGTTTTGCCTCTAGTCTTCCCCATGGGCTGAAATATTTGTGAGGCTGATATTTATTAAATTTTCCCTTACATAAGAAAACTTATGTGACAATTGCAATAAACGGCATAGGGGGAGGAATGATACCATTTGTAAGGCCTAACAGTCTGGGTATATCTGAGGTAAACCACTCTAACCATTTTAATTCCTTAAGCCAATCGATTCCCTTTTACAATACAGCTCCTTTGGGCTAGATTTTTTAACTTGCAACTGAAAGAATTCTGCCTTTATGAAAAAGGTCTCTCTCTCATACACAAAAGTTAAATTAATAAGAGATTCAACTTTTTGAAATGAGTAAAAATGACATTATAAAGCTAATTTACTGAGTTAATAATTTTTGAGTGGAATACAATCGCATTCCCAAAGTATAACTTTGGTGATTATTTTAATGTTACAATGATTTACATAGTTGAATTTTTCCTTTTTTTTAATGCTATTCCAATGATATGATTTCATTAACTCTTACAAAGTTCTTTAGAACTACCCAAGGGACAGGTATGCTTATCTAATAATATAGTAGTTCTGTTCTCTCATGCASTTCATGTTGAATAACAAAGTACCAGATCACCTAYTTACATACACCTATCTAAAGAAGCAATGACTTTCYTAACTGTGTTGGTAGGGTATGATTATGAACATCTGACTAAAGTTCCTCGGTGTTTATTAGAGAAACAAGAGGCCAATAAAAACTTCTGTTGATGAAGATCTGTAGGTCACCAAGGAGAGCTGGGGGTGGATAGGTGGCCTTGCCCAAAGAAGAATGTGTTAATTTGTTGTCCAGTACCAAAGGGTCAGCAGTAGAAAAATGTCTACAGGTGGAATTATATGGATTGAATAGCTTATTATTAGGAATTTATAGGCATATGGTTATATGCTTGTACTAAAAATTATGTAAAAAGAAAAAAATAGGCCATGAATTTGAAGGAAAGTGGGAAGGACATGAGGAAATGAAAAAAAAGCAATTTTGCAGTCAAACTATCATCTTAAGAAAAGGAAATTTAAGAACATCTGTGATGATATAAATGTATTAATATAAAACAAACATAATATCTGATATGCACTAAATATACATTCCATCTGATATGTGCTAAACATCTATTTATGTCATAACCAGAACATTTTAAATATTTTTATTTTGTTTTAAGTTTTTGGCCCAGATATGTTTGTGTGACATGCATATAGAATCCAATATGGGCAGAAGAGGATATGAGATCCCCTGAAACTGAAAATAAAAATGGTTATGAATCACCTTTGAGTGCTAGAAATGGACCCTGGGACCTCAAGAAGAGTAGCCAATGTATCATCTCTTCAGCCTATGACCAACACATTTTAATGGTAGTTCTGTCTGTACCTTGTAATATGTGTAATAGAAATAACAATATAATTCCTAAATATATTTTAAATTATTTCTTATTTTAAATTATGGTAAAATGTATCTTTAAATTACATAAAATTGAAACATGCCAATAAAATTCAGTCATAATAATTTTCATTATAATATAAAATATTTCTCTATCATATCTTYATTTATACTCCTTATAAAATATGATAAGGTAAATAAGTAGCCAATATTTTTCTCATTAAGATCCACCTTTAATATTTTGATCTAATTTTTCCTAAAATATTTTACACACTTTTACTGATTAAATTTCCTTCTGATGACTTAGTGGCTTCTCATAGAAGCATCCTTCTGATATATAAAATTAAAAATGCTTCAGAATCTATTAATGAATACAGAGTTTCTTTAACCCCTCAAATGGAACTTCCTGCATGTTTATGTTTGCTTTTGATATTTTCTACCTTTGAAAGTCTTTAGATTTTGCGTATCTTGTAATAACTTCCCTTTGGTTTAAGAGCTTTACTTCCTATTCATATATCTCTATTTTGTGAATGTTTACAAACTGTGTAATACAAACCTTTAAAACAACTATATGAATCTGCAATTGCACTCCTAGAGATAACTTAAGGACAAATGTGTGTTCATGTGCATATAAGTGCGTGTGTGCTCTTGTGTGTGTATGTGTGTGTGTACATGCGTTTATGTGTGCACACATGCATGTATATGTATGCGTTATATTTTTCTATTCCTCTTTTTGTAGTGACAAAATACAAGACAAAAGCAATGTGRAGAAACAGAGTTTGTTTCTCTTCACAGTTCGAAGAATGTAGCCCACCATGGGAAAGAATTTATGGTAGCAGGAGTGTCAAGGAGCTGTGTATACTGTCCCTGAGGTCTGGAAGCAGAGAACTTAATGATAGTGCTCAGTTTGTTTTGCTTTTTATAGAATCTAGAACCCCAGCCCATGGAATGATGTTCCGCCCTCCAAGGGTGTGTCTTACTCCTTCAAATTAACCTAATCTAGAAAACCCCTGACAGACAATCAGATTTGTCTCCAAGTTGACTCTAGGTCCTATCAAGTTGACAATCAATGCAGATTATCACTCTATGTGGTGTTTCCACTATTAAACATGTTTAAATAATTAAAGACACACCAGTTGACATAGCAGAAATGTGAAGATAACACCAGTGTCTACCAACAGTAAACACAACCTATATGATAGAATACTGATTTAGATAGGATATAGCCACGGTTATGAATGGATGAMACAAAATGATCTGAGTAAAACCCTTAAATGCAGAATGACAGAGTGAATTTGATGAAATGCAATTAGATGTATTTACATTTATATTAACTAAAATGAATATATAGGAATCTTCAGATGCTAAGTGCCAGTAATATTGTTCCTCTCAATTTTGTATACAGAAAATGGACTTTTCATGGGAAGTTCCCGTAGTCATTCTTTGACTACACATATTTAAACTTCAGTAAAAGTTTACTCAAAAGTGAGGTATAGTACTATATACCTGTAATTCCATGAGTATTAGAAAGATAGAGACAGAATCATCAGGGACTCAAATTAGCCTCAGTTGTACATAGTGAGACCATATTTTTCGTGGTAAACACAACATGGTGGTAATCAACAACTCTCCAATTGGACTTCTAAGCCTCTCAACAAGATGGATATCCTGCGTGATATTGGAAAACTAGCCAACTACCCTGATCCAGGAAAGCCATGAACTTGGAGGAGAATCTACCACATTCTCTTTACTAAACAATCAGAATGCCTAAATATATACTAAGCATTTTTCATATGTGTTTTAGATTTGTTTAGATAAAGAGATAAGTGTAGTCCTAACTTCTAATCAATAAAATGTCTTTTTGCAACAGAGACATTACAGAAAATCACAAGCAAATAATATGCATATTTGTAGAGTCTAGTCCTAATGGATACATTTACAAAGCATCCATGCGCCTAAGACTTGGGACACATTGGGGAAGAGAGGCAAAAATACTCTAAAAGCCAAAAAATCAGAAGTTTTCTGTGAGATTGTGTCCCCTAATGTCAGAAGCTATACAAAGTCTTACCCACACAACTGGACTGCCCAAACCTGAGCTGCAAAAGTAGCACCAATAAATATGTCAAAGTGGATGGAAAGCCCATGAAGCCTGCACAGTGCACTTTAGACAATTAAGCAAAGCGAGGTTCAGGTAGAGTGGCCATCCCCAGGGAAGGACATACTGCCTTGATGTTGATGTTACTGGTGTTGATGATGCTGATGTAGTTAGTTTCCCAACTAACCCCATAGGGCTAGTTGGGAAAACATACATGCAAATAGCTTTATATAGATTGAGATGATTATATTTTGAATATATGTATATATTTTCCATGTATTAATATACATATTCTTAGACATAAATGTAAATAATTGTGATATTTATAAATAATTATATTTATATGTATACATATATATTAATAATTACTGTACAAAAAGGTCATACATTTGAAAGTGTGCAAGGAAGGGCATATGGGAAGACTTGGAAGGAGATAAGGGAAGGAAGAAATAAGTGTATATGGGAGAACTTGGTGGAAAAGAAAGGGAGGAATTATGTCAATATACTATAAACTTCAAAAATAAGAAAAATGTTTAATTTATTAATAACATATACCTTCAGCATATATAATTTAGAACATAAATTATATTTCAAAAGCTATGAAGTACTTTATTTCAGTCATCTCTTTATTAAGTTATCTATTCACTTATTATTAGTTCTTACTTTTCACAATTCAGTACCAAGTAAAGCACTAGAATATCATACATTTTAATCCTACAGTCAAAATTCCCAGTTGTGTGTAATACTGTCAGTCTGATTTTACACTAATTGAATTCACGCATATAGAGGTATAAGTTCCTTTTATCTTTGTTTTGTTAYTTATTAACATAGAAACCAGTTGATCAGGAATTAAACTTTATAACCAAACCCATAAGAGAGATGTAGGCTTTGATTTTTCAAAACATATTTTTAATGAGAGTACTTAAATGTTTTAACTCCCTTCTAGCCCACCCCACACCAAAAATCATGAAAAGGAAAGGTTAGTAGGGCAAAGAAGGATATGGACCTGTATAGAAATAGTCCTKTGGAGTGAATCCAGTCTTCATTGTCAGGCTATCATCAGTTTAATTCCACAAATCAGCAGTAGCTCGATCCACTCACAAACCCCAGTATGAATCACCAAGGGCAGTTGGATCCAGAACAAACTGTGAAGTTCTGCCAACTGACTTAAGTCTGAAGAAGAGGCAAGAAACTGCTAGAACACCACCAAGACTTCTTTGGTGCATGAAGTCATGACAAATGATGACCAGCAAAGAACGGTAAGGAGAACCAATACCATGCAACATCATCCACTSTCTGTTGGGTTGTATTTATACACTTTCCAAACATCATGTGTTCTTTCAAGCATCTGCTTTAGCAAAACATCACATGCCATTTTTCAGTCTGCATACAGAAAATCACGTCTGTTCTCAGCAAAACATCCTCCCAAGAACATCTCCTCGTAAGACAGTTTCCAGAAAAAAAAAATCACATGACACAACTGAGTCTCCACAGAAATTTGCACTTCAGAAAGAAGTGGATGCTGTTTGTAACACAGAGGGACAATTTTATAAGTAAGGCCTCTGAGGAAGATAAGAGAAAGCAACTCAAAATGCAGAAGAATGGGGGGGAGGCAATTCAAAACTGGAAATAATTTACAATCATATGTTGTTCATTATCAGATTAAACCCTAACCAAAAACATGACTCCTCATTCACAACAAATTAAAAAAAAAGTATGCATTACTACTAAATCTAGAATAGTAACAAATCTCTGTACTCTCCACCTCTAGCACACACACACACATACACACACATACACACTGAATGATGATTTGGACAGAGTGTTAGTTAGACCTTCTACTAACGGCTTGGTGGTTGATTGATGTATGATACTCAAATGACAAGATGATAGGCAAATTTTCCTTTCTTAAAATTATGGTAGATGTCTTTGATTTCTTTCATCTACAGAATAACTAGGCTGGAGGAGAAAAGAAGAACAGTGAATAGCATGAAGAATTCAAAAGTAGAGTATATGTTAGCTAGAAAATGAAGATGATAGCTATTCCTTTCTGGAATCTGCAACAATTTAGAAACTGGATTTTAATACATTAGAATTTATGGTGAATGTACTTCCCAAGGAAACAGAAGCTCAGTTGAAGTTCACACATGCCTAGGTCCATTGTGGGTGGGATTCTTTGGCATTCCTGGAAAATGCAAGGCATTTCAAGACAAATTTAAGTTATGGAAGACATAGGATGAAAATATGAGAGAGTAGAAAAGCCATAGGCTAGACTGCACTTTGTAAAGTTTAATCCTAAATTGTTTTCCATCAGATAAAGTTTGCATTCCTCTGAAATGGTACCRATGTATTAATTCTACTATTCTGTTATCAGSTGGGGTGAGCACGGTTGCATCATCATGAGCAAAGCCATTGGGGCTATGTGTRTCAACCTGAACTACATTTTTATGGAGGCCTCAATGTATGTGCTCAAAATTGGCATTTTAGAGTAAAATGTGCTGGGGTCCAGCCTCGACACTGGATCGGAATTCTCAACTGGAAGCAGGGATATCTGGAAGGCGCATAATAAATATACACAGACTACTTTTTGGGTACAAGCTGACAGGCAATTTTTCAAGGCTTAAAGTTTCT
>BDUI01030716.1:16366-32459 GCA_002335545.1 Apodemus speciosus | reverse complement strand
TTGTTGTTTTGTTTTGTTTGGTGATTTTTATTTTCTCTACCACCTTTATTGGAGAGGTTGGCAGCTTAGCAGAATTAATTATTTCTCTAGCATTGTCCAGATGATGGGTATTGAAGTAAAGTGATGTTATTGTTATCCCATTAGATTACAATTTGTTAAACAGTTCAGGGGATTCCAGGAAAGTAGTTGGGACTCAGATGCAGTATTGTTCATATTGGAGTTTAGAACTGATTCTAAAAGGTACAGTTAATACCTACATAGGTGAAAACTGTGGTTCAAGAGAGGCCTGGGTTCAGAAACAGGTGCTATCCTTTACTTATTCTGGAACAATCACTAGCCCATAGAGTTTACTGTGCAGTTATTTGCTATGGTTATAATATTATTAGGTCAACACAGCACAGCTAACATTTCCCCCATCTAAATCTCTACCAAAATATTAGATGAATGACTAATTTAAAATACATAGATACGTGGAAATAAACTCTCTTGGCTTTTCTAGGAGTATATTTGGTGAGAAAGTAGTTCTTTCAATTCTGTTGACAGTTGAAAATATAGTATTTTTCTATCAATACAACTCAATTCTTGGGGGGTCTGTTATGCTAGAATACATGCATCATTTCTTCAGGAGTGGTCTAAGGTCAAGCATAGTCACATCACCTGGCACCTGGTCCATTGTGAGCTATGCAAGACATTCTCCATCTCCTATAAGGAGTAATGGTGATGCTCATTTGCAGAGGTGAGGGAATTTGGGTTTTTGATCTGCCAGTATAGCTATCACCTCAACTCCTGCTGAATTTTGGTCTCTAGTGACATCTTCTAWGTGGTTTCTCAGAGCTTCTGAGGCAAAATACATACACTTGGTGCCTTCCATGTGGACGTTTATTCTATCACCCTCCTAAAGGCCAGAGGTCTAAAGGGTAGCTGTCAACAGGAGCACATGTCTTCCAGCACTTCTAGGATAGGATTCTTTCTTTTTTCTTGCAGCTTCTGATGCCCCTAGGCCATCATTTGTTTTTTCTTAGAACATCAATTTCCAATTTCATCTCRTAAGAGCCCYTCTTTCTTCTCTTTTCTTATCCTTTTCAGTTTCTCTTCACTATAGTAATAATGAATAATAATACTAATYATTATTCATYATTACTATTTACTAAATTTGAGATTCACTCAGATAATTCAGGAGGATTTTATCTAACATTCTTAATTTAGTTATATCTGCAAAGACCCCTTTTTTTCCAAAAATTTGAGGGCTTTTGTTTTTATTTCTTTTTGTTCAGGGTATGTACTTCAAATATTTCAAACCAGCTTATCAGCACATGAACTAATCAAACCTGATCATAGAGCACACTGACTCACAACTCACAGAACAGTTTATAAATTCTGCCATTCTTGGAGAAACATGGGAGACTTGTTCTTTGAGGGTGTCCTAGAACTTGTGTACCTAGATCTTTACTTCCTAGCTATGAATTAGTCTAACACTGCCCAGCTGTAGATGGTCCATAAGTGACTCTTAACAATATCCCCACTCAAGTTCAGGCAAAATGTGCAGCCAGGCCTTGGTTATCCTAACACACTAATGGATGCCTCTTGATTTTCAAGGCAACATTCCTCTTCTTTCCTCTGTCCCAAAGAATGTCCTTTTACCCCTGAAATAATTCATGCTGAAGTCTAGGAAAACTGGAACAGAAGTGCATTGCCTGGCTGTGAAAGGCAGAGATAAAAAGTTATTTGCATATCATAAATGTAGTGCAGTAGTAGCTGAAAATGTTGGTTTCTGAAAGTCCATTGGGATAGATGGGTGAAGGCCATCTTTGTTAACATTATGAGTCAATGATGAAGCCCCCAGGATGTGCTCAAAGGTGCTGAAATACCAAGGTGACTTTGACAGGAAAGGAATGTGACAAAGCCATTCTGGGAGTCCAAGGAGCCCATGCTTATTCTGGAGGAGCTTCCTTACAAGAATAKTTCCTTACAAGGATTTTGCTGAGAAGRGAGTAGAGTCTGGGTTGGGGCTGGCAATCCCACAACTGGWATTGTTGGGATTGTCTGGGAATGCAGAGGGAGGTTATCACTACCATAAAGTGAAACCATAGTTTTTTCTCTATTTGGATTTTTCTTTTAAAAGTGTAGGGATTTTGTTGTTACTTATTATTGTGTTTTATATATCTAATGCAGATGGTTCTGGCTGAGAGTATGAATGCAGTTTGACCAAAGATAGCAAATTTTATCTTGCTTGAAAAATGGACATTATATTTCATATGTTCTTGTTAGAGGAAAAAGTTACCCTCAGAACAGAAGAGCCAAAATATAATGGGGGTGTGGATTCTTTCTCTTTATAGACCCAAGTCTGATTTTAGTGTGGATAAGAGGAGGCAAGTCTGACCTAGCAAAAGCTTTGGGTTTCCCAGGAAAATGACTGACAAGACTTGGCAGTAGAAACCCCAAACATACAAGTTTGAGAGCAATGTTGGCAGAGATTGTTAGCAACAAAGTCAAGACTAATGAAAGAAAGTCAAAGTTTGCTTTAAGTTATCATGAAGCTTAATTTCATTCATCAAAGATCTGGGAACATTTAGGTGTCAGTTCAATTAGCATAAGACTATAGATAAAGGGAACAAAGCCTAATAAACAGGAGAAAGGAATTCTAGTGTCATGTAAAGCCTAGGCTTYTTCTAAAGCTCAGTTTTGTTTCTATGTGGGCTTTTGTTCCTGGTGTAGAGGTCTATTCCTGGTCACTCAGGATGAGAAATGAGGAAATGCTGGACTGGGAATGGTCTCTTTGGAACAGAGACTGAAAGTTCAGGAAACCAAGATGAGCCCACAACTGATTGCAAGGAAGTGAGAATTGCTTTATGTTTCTTTTCTCAGACTCTAATAAGGTGACAATAACCACTGGGATGAAGAAATTGAAGATAGGAGAAGCTGGCAGCTTGCTTTCCATCATGTTTAATTTACATTGTCAACAGTACATCATTTTCCTATAAGCCCAGGGTGGAAATAGAAGGAGGGAACAGGCTAGCCTGGATGTCAGCCACTTGCCAACACAAGGAATTGGAAGTCAAGGGAATGCATGGTAGGTCCTAATTCTAAAAGCAAGAGCATTGCTAGGTTCTTGGAATTTCTGTTTGTTTTACCCTTACAGAAAGCTGAGTTAATGCTCCTTAACAACCAGGGTCCATCACATCCACATCTCTGCTTATGCCTTTCTTTCAATGTACACTTACTAAACTTGATAAACATACTGTGTTAAATGTTTTCCCACAGATATTACTTAGATGTGATACATAGGACTGTATGATACTGCTCATTGATAAAATAATTTTTTTAATGGGGACTTACTATGTGGAGCCATAAGATCTTTTTGTACAGAAAACATTTTATGWTTCCAAGTCTAAATTATCTAATCAATCAGCTTTGTTTTGTTACTTAGAGTCATATAATACTTCAGTTTAGAAAATGGTTTGTAATTTTAGATCATTTTGAAAAAACAAGCTGTAATAGCAGGGATACTAAGGTTCATTTTGTAATATTTTGTTTTTTCTTTGGTTTTGCTAAAATGCACATATGTTTTTTATCAGAATGCTGTTTGTTTATTGGGTTCTTTAAAACCAAGAAATTCACTTATATACAAGCTTTATTGATTGGCTGCTTGCATGTCTAAACATGTCTACAGTGTTTGACTGTAGCAACATATATCATAGTGTCTAGGCTGCTGTGGAACAGTTGATTGGCTTAACATATACATTTTATGTTGACTACAAACACAGTACAAGTCAGAAAWTTTTATGAAAAAGCAGAGAATAACATGATATTTTAAGTGTTTGGTTTCTTTTTCTTGTAAAGACTTTGTATGTGTTTGGTTTTGCCTATGTCTTTGTACATGTACCCATGCATCCAGTGAAAAAGGACTCCAGAAAAGGATATTAGTTCTCCTAGAACTAAAATTATAGATCTTTGTGAGACATTGTGTGGGTGCAGGAAGCTGAACCTGGGTTTTCTACAAGAGCAGTTATTGCTCTTAACCACAAGGCCATCATTTCTCTATTCTTGCATGTCCAATTCTTTATCTTTTGAAAATTGCAATGCTTGTTCCAAAGACATTTTTTTTCTGACTACAGCTTTCATGTAGAAAATGGTGCTTATCATGTCTTGATGTCTGAGAAGTTTGAATTTTCTGGAAGTGGGGCCTAGGAGTTAGATTACTGATAAGCTCACTGATGGGTTAGAACCTCAGCTACATAAAGATGGCAATTCTGGCTTCTTCCTCACCCTTCCTAGAGAGACAAAGGACTGGCAGACTTTTCTCCTGTTAGTAGCTCCCCTACCCCAAATTTAAGGGCATCTTTATCCAAAGCTGTGGGCCTATGAGYCCTCCTGTTTTCCTTTAAACTGACCAATCCTAAATTAAAGGGAAGAGAGCCCTGTTGTAGCACTCCTTAAGATTTAAAACCTCAGCCCTTCAACGGAAGGCAGAGGCCTTCTATCTTCCCAAATTTTTCTCTACTTTGCAAAGGGTCTTTCTCTGTTTGTGCCTTGGAGTGAGTGTGTGAGAGTACTATTGTGTTGTGTATATGAGTATATATATGGGAAAGTATTTTCTTACCCTTAGTTAAATGGCTGATTTGATCTGTTCTGTCTTACATGTAGGCATGCACATAGATAGGTGTGTGTGTGTGTGTGTGTGTGTGTGTGTGTGTGTGTGTATGTGTGTGTGTGTTCTCATCCCTATTTAAAACCTTTCTTCACTGGCTGAATCTAAGTACTCTGTCTGAAGTATTCTTTGCTGAGTCTTGTTTGGCTTGAGATATTTTCTGCCTTTTAATTATTTATCTGGCAAAACAAACCTGATCAAGATACCTAGACACTAATAGAAGAAAACAACATACTGATGGAATTTTGGGCTTACTATTTAGTAGATATTTAAAGTKATTTTCTGGGTTTATCTCTGTTCAAGTGTCTCCCAGTTGTCTGTTCTTATCCCTTCGGAATCTTTTTTTTTCCCTCCACCTCTTTGTTCTGCTTCTTAGAGACCACATGTGCTCTAGGATAGACATTTTCTATGGAATTACCTGAGCCAATGATTTATTAGCATTTGCTGTATTTGTACATTTACTTTATAAATTTATATAGTTACTAAGTTTCACACATTTATGGCAGATAGACTTGCTTTTCTTCCATGTACACACAGGATATTTCAGGCAAATCCAAATAAATGATGAGAGTAGCCTCTCTTACAAGGTATTCCTCACAACAATGTTTATATATCAGACTCACTTTTGAGGTAGCATGATATAGAAACCAAAGTTTACAGCTTCTTTTTAAAAGAGGCCAGACATATCACTGAGATTGGCTTGGCTGAAATGTCTGTCACAGTAGCAACATGCCCTGCCTTTATTTAAATCTACCTTGTACCACTCTATGACTCATTCTAAACATTTCCAGTCTCTTTTAATTTTTTTCTTCTTCTTTTTACTGCTTCCATATAATGTAAAGGTGGCCCTTTGACTGAAATTTCATCATTAATCACTTAATTCTTTACCTATGGTGACATTTGTTGTCATTATTTATTTTCTGTATAAAACAGAAGCACATCAGGAAACAGGTAAGCACTTCACACCTTGTGTTTGCTTTCTCCTTTTAGCATTTATAACCACTCTATTCTGAGCTTCCTGGCCATTTGTAGTATAAAACAATTTCACTTTTTATATGGGTCAAAAAAAAACAGTCAAATGTAATCAGAGCAGTGTAAAGTGGGACACATTCAACACAGACGCACTTTTAAATCATTTAATTTACACTTTCAAATGCACATCTCTGTTAGCGAAACATGACTATTCACAGCAAGTGGCTGTCACGGAGGTAAAATCAAGAGATTGCTGTGTTAATTTCAGCACTTCAAAGGTAACGAAAAGACCATCCACAATGAAGGCTTAATTATGTTTTCTCTCCTTTTCAGTATTCACACCACAGGGCTTTCTTTTGAGACAATAATAGAGGAGAAAAGAAAAAAATTAAAGGGGTGGTAAAAGAAAGTCTTTTCAACTGTTTAAATCTTCCATCGTCTTTATCCCCAAGTCACTAGCAAAAAATGGGTGAAAAGATAAAATCAACAAGCATGTGACAAACTGCAACCACTTTGGACACATGCTTGGAAGAAGTGCACATTCAAAGGAACAATAGGTAATAGTGATGAATATGCTTCTGCTGTACACCAGAGCCTGATTGTCATTGTGAGCAGACAAATTGGTGTCCTCAGGAGCACGCAATGTCCAGACCTGCTGCTATTCCAAAACTAGCTGCAGCCAAATTTTATTTTTTCCCTACCTTGCACATGCCTGTCTCTGAGAAAGCTGGGTCAGGAACTCTCCAGGTTGGTGGCATAAGCAATCAGCATAGACTAAAAGACTAATTAGTCATTAGAGTTTGTACATTTTTTGTTTACTTCCCTTCAAAATTGAGTTAAGTTGCTTTTTTGTAATATTTACTAGAGGAAACAAATACTTTGACAAGAGGCTCATTTTAACATATGCTCAAGCCCACAGACAGATCTGTGAAACCTAGTTTATCTTATAAACACACTTCTTTATTACACAAGCCCTCCACCCTTATGCACATGTTGCTATGTTGATCTAAAACTTTTCTTTGAAAATAATGAATTAATAACCATCACTAGGGCTTTGAATGACTACATTTAAAATTTTTCACATGAGGTTGACTGGAAGAACCACAAAGCCCAGGTTTTCCGTATGGGTACTGATCATATAGCAAGGAACTGGGTACCATGTCTTTACACCAGTCTTTGAGTGACAGGTCTTAAATATTTGTTGATTTGTTTGGGTTCGCTAGTATCAATCTTTGAGTAGTTGGGAAACCTAACTARTTTTGGTTAAGATATTTCCCATTTTGTTCCTTTTATGCACAATTATAGAGATTCAGTAAAACCATGCTAAGCGAATCAGGGCTAACTCCAAAATAATTAATACTTTAGTGACTGTCAGTTCAGGAGTATTCAGATAATGAAAAATAATGGCTGACCGTGTCTTAAGCAAAATCTCTATAAGGTGGAGGGAGTGACTGGACAAGCTAAAATTTGAGGGTAATTATAAATGTTACTTTTGTTTATGGTTTAGTGACAGAGAGTTTTCTTTCACTAAGCCAATTCTCTCACTAAGGCATTGTTTTTGAAATTAAAAGCCAAAATTATTTAATCTTTTGTCATATATTTAATAACCGGAGAAAGCCAAGGAAATATGTTAATGCATTAAAATTCTCACATAAGTCTGTTGGAGAGAAAATGGTTGAGTTTTATTTAACATTTACTACTTATAGACTTTAGATTAAGATGGGCTAAAGATCTAAGAAATAAAAAAGCAAAAAATTAAATCATAGGAATATACAGGAGAGTATCTTTATGATCTCAGGAAGAGAATGTTTTAAGCATGGGTTAAAAATAAACATGGACTATTATTTCAAAACTGATTATTTTAGCTGTATTAAAATGTGTCAAAAGAAATCATAAGTAAATTGGAAAAAAAATCAAAGAATAGAGATTTGTAGCAAATGTACTAGCTGAGAGGTTAAAATCTCAACCACATATCACTTCTACAAATGAAGATAGAAATGACAATCTAATTCTTAAAAAACATGTAAAGAAATGACTGGGTGAGGCACTGAAAAGATGGACAATGAGCATGCAGGGAATTTCCCCCTAATAGTCACCAAAATGGAAAAAGGCATGTTAGGGCAAAACAATGCACCATTTACTCATAAGAGTATCAAAACATGTTTTAAAAAGTATGCACTGTCAAGCATAAATGATTGTGCAAGAGCACAGGAATTCTGAACCGCTATTTTTCAGAGGGTAAATAATTGTGTTTTTCCTTTAGAACAGGGGTCTACCACTTTTCTCACACAATAAATTCAGGCTTTGACCATAAGGCAAACTCAAGGGTCTTATGACAAAACCATGTAAATTTGTAGAAACCATTTGTGATTCATAGGCTATAAAAATCTAGATGGTAAACCAGATTTGGTATATGCCTTGGGAGATTCCTGGTCTAGAGTTACTGAGGTGTGATTTAAAGCTAGGCATAGATCCTTGAGAAAGTCTCATGTGAATACATATAATGTGCTGATGCACTGTGGCACTTAAACCTCAGCCTTTGGAAAACAAATACAGCTATCATCAGGGAAAACTAATAAACCAATAGACTAGTGTTGACCATCCATTTTAATGACCTAGGAATCAGCTTTATGTATGTTGAGATAAAGAGACTATTAGCAATACATGTAATTGCAGAATATATACTGAGCTTGATAGAATAATTTCTACTAAAGACATGTTAGGAGAAGAACATGTGACCACATTTATCTTTGCTTTCAGCATGGTATATGATAGTCAGGAATGGTTGCCAGTACATTTGGAACAAGGCCCTATAAACGAAAATACATTGATACTAATCTTCTAACAAAACATTTAAGATGATTAATTAAATTTAAAACAGTATATATTTTGATATATGTATATTGTGGTAAATCTGCATTTCATTGCTTTGAAGACATTTTTGTTTTTGTGTTTCTACCATTCTAAAAGAAGAAAGAGTCTTGCCATTGGTCAAAGAATCTTCTGGAATACAAAGATAACTAAATACACGTAGAACTTTGTGAACTGCTTGCATTAGGCATTATTGTGATTACTTTCAGGTATGACCCAGTATAACCATGAAGGAAGTTAATCGATATACTAAAAGTCTCATTTCTAGTGACCATTAGAAATAATCTAGTCTCTGGATTCATGCTCTTGTCTGTGCCATACTTACCAAATTGCCTTTTGTTGACACAAAGACTTTTTAATTCTTCATTGCTTTATAGACTTAAAAAATTGTCAATAAGATAACAAATGACTTCAATGCTTAGTTTTTAACTTAAAAATTTTAAAATTATAATGAAAAATTGCAACATATGTTTCAGGCACACACATAAATCAATAGAAGAAGAGATGAATTTAAACACAGATTCTTTTAGGTTGTTTCCATACATTTCAAAGCCAATGAATCTTTGAATGTGCTAAAGTAATAATAATTAATGCATTAATTGGGGCACTTAAAWTTTTTAAGTTTCCCRAGAAGGCTATGTGGAAGTTTTAAATGCTGTCAATCATTTTATAAGTGATCCCTGCAGAACTTTATTTAAAAATTACTCTTCTGGGTATTGTACCAGGCTGGATACAGTTTCTCCTGGCTTTTATCCTTCATGACTTTGACTTACTCAAATCTATGTCTGAGTCTGATAATCCACAATGAAGATAGCAAACAGATGCATTATCTTAGTGAGAAAATAGATTGGTCAATAGTTTTCAAGCTACTCTAGGGCAAGAGTTATTTAAAAACATRATCGATGCTTACTCAACATTAGTAAAATGCATTAGTGAGTGAATGAGTGGATAATTGATAAGTGAATAAATGACAGAGATGTAAATGCGCTGGAAGAAAGGGTGCAAAAAGTCCTAGAAATGAGGCATACATCCTAGCACAGCTATATATCCGTTCTGGAAGCCAGGCCCATACCCACTGTCCAGCATTCTTAGGTCTTGTGAATACACAAATAGAGTCAACTCATGTAAATAATGTCAAGGCTATTTCTATATCATTCTACCATTTGAATCCATGACTTTACCAAGCATCTTTGTTTTGGTGGGAATGTAGTTTTGAAAGCCTTTGTCTACAGTAGTCTACTTCTAAGTTATCACACATAACTTCTCAAGTGCTTATTCAATTTATAAGCATTTAGAATTGGAAGGACATTAGAGGTGGTAAGTAGTTTGTTTTATTTGAGTGAGTCATTTCTTGAGGTCAAGCTTTATTTTGACATGCTCTATGGCAACTTTCAACTTTATTATCTAAGGGAGCAACAAGTAAGGCATGAGACTTCAGGTTTTAAGACCAGCTAGAGGTGGGAATATTCTGACCACCATTGATTTGTAGAGTGGTCTTGAGCAAATTCCTAGTCCCCCACCCCCGATCTTATAAGATACTTGATAAGATTTCCTTATCTGATTGTCCAAAAGATCAAAATTAACATCATAAAGCCTTTGCCACATGATCTCCCCCTAAAAGGGTAACATATGGGTCCCTGATTTGTATCTGTTATGATAGTGCTAGAGAATAATATTAAACAGGAACAAGTCAATGATGTAGAAATGCACATTTTGCCACAGGAAGGCATGGGGATTACTTCTTCAGTGTAGTAGAGGCAGTATTTCACAGGTCCCTTCCCTGGTTTTTGTTTATCCTCTGTGGTTGAAGAGAACAATCTGTATGACTGACAGAAACCAATCTTTCCTGAATTTTGGAATTCTGTTTTCTTGCCTTTCAGAATAGTTTCAGGTGTGCATGTTSTCTTTTCTCCTGTGCTTTGCTGCACTATGCACAGTAAAGAAACACTGTGGATTTCTAATTAACCAACAGTACCCTGAGGTCTCCAGCTGCTGTCCCTGTTTAATTATAGCTGTGAAGATGATGTAATGAAATTGAAGAGAAGATTGCTACATGCTAAAAGTACAGCAATAATGTAGTTCAAGTGTGATCCCTGGATGTGACTGCGAGTATGGAGGGTTGTTAAATTGATGTGTAACTATGAGGTTTCCATTTTGTTTTGTTCTGTATTCCCTCATACAAACACACATACCTGATTGAACTATGAGGTTCTCATTTAACAAACTAGAAGCATGATTCTCAAGAAGTTGTTTGATTTATAGCACTTAGAAAGAAGGGATCTCATCCAATGGGATGGCTTTGCAATTTTCTATTGACTCTTACTTTTAAACTGACAATACACCAAATATCTGGTGATTCTCATCCCATTATGAGTTCCAAAGATAATTTAAAAGAAATGATAAACTCACCAGAGTTGCAAAGAGATGATAGAGGATGAAATAGATGGCAACCAGTGGAGCCCACATATGCCCCACAGCATTCAGAGTCTGATCCATCACATCCACCCATCCTTCCTGGGTGAGGATCTGGAACATAGACATAAATGCCTACACAAGAAAAAAATGGAATGTTATACACCCTACTGACACATAGTCTAACTTACACATGACAGCAATTTGAATTAGCCTATGGAGGACTGGAGAGATGACTCAGTGGTTAAGAGCTCCTGCTGTTCTTGCAGAGGACCCAGATTCAATGACCTGACCCACATGGCAGCTCACAACTGTCTATAACTCCAAAACAGGGGATTCKTTACTCTTTTTGGCCTAGGGCACTGTACACACATGTAGTTCACAGATAAAACAAAACAACAACCCCTCCCCCACCCACAAAAAATAAAAATGGAGAATAAAATATAATTAGCCTATAATGTTTAGCTGAAGACTTTATTGTTGGTTTTACTGATTCTCTTCAGACCAATCAAGGAAAAATAATTTATGCAAYRTGGGAGAGATTAGAGAACAAAGGATTAAGTGTTACGTCAACCACTTCAGCTTCAAAAACTAATTACTTTTAGTTAAAATTTTCTTTGTTAGGGGTAAATACTACCGAGAAACAAAAAATTCTCTATCTTTGCTTATACAGAGTTTATTTTTCTTCCTTTTCAGCAAGTTATTTTATCATTCCAAACACATTATTTATCTTTCCCAATGTTCTAATAGAAATGTATCATTTTAAAAGTGGATTGCATTGTCTAAAGCATATAAGAGAATAACCTTAATTTTGTTTGCATTTATCAAATGATTTCAGTTACCACATCAGAAGAGTGTGATTCATTAAGAAAAAGAAAATTTTCTAAGGTATTCTGACAGGCAAGGAACATGATAAAGACACCTTTTTCAACACACACATATATTCATATATATACATATATATATGTATATATATGTGAATATAAGGTACAGAGTAAAGATTGCAGAAGAAGTGAAGATTAAAACACTAGGGCATTCCAAGAAAGCCAGTCTTGCTGAAAATCTTATCCTCTCAGCACAGAACTTTGGCTGTTTTGATTGGAAACTTCTTTCTAGTTAGGTATATGACTATGCATCCTATACATATTAGTGATTAGTAAATACTTTGTAATAACTCTTTATGATCATGTCTAGAAAAAAGTTGACTTTTTACAAATGTTTTTGGAGTCTTCAGTAGAACAAACTATAAATAGAGTATTAAGGTTTTAAGAACTGAAGTCCAAGATAATAGACAGATGGTCTGAAGTCAAGATAAAAACCTGACTGACAGGGTCCCAAAGTTAAGGGATTCTACAGGTAATCTAATCYAGCCTTTCTTTTTAAAGAAGCAGGCTCAAAGATGGTACTAGATTGGGTCAAATTCATTCTAACAATTTTTTATGCTAGTAGATGTAGTGTCCAGGTATTGATTCCCCTGCATTCAGGAAATCTGGCATTTGCCACTTTTAGGCCAAACCGTATTTGGTGTCTCAGTATTTCCTTGCCTTGAACAAAAATACCTTTTTACCAAAGTGTACATTTTAATGCTCAGAAGACAGCAGGCACATTTGAATAGAAAATAATTCCTAAATGAATTTTAAAGATACATTTATTTATTTAATTATTTATTTATTGTGTTGATGTATAGGGGTGCGTGTGCCAGGGTGTGCAACTGGGGGTCATACGATAATTCCTAGGAGGAGTGTCTCTTTCTAGCACTTAGGTCCCAGGGATTGAACTCAGGTCTTCAGCCTACTCATATTAAATGTATCTTGAGAGGGCCAATTTTTTCCCTATGTATCCTCTGATCACTATGGAGTATTTCTCTTGAGTTTGTCTTGTCTAAGTTGATTATCTTACAAAGGATTTTTTCTTCATGGAAGTGTGAAGTAWGTTGCTATTGATAATTGATTCCCATCATTTCCAGAGACACTAAAATACTTTCCTTGTTTGGTGGCATTAGAGCAGGGCATCCCCTGAAAACCTT
The DNA here is from genome assembly GCA_002335545.1 of Apodemus speciosus. Lineage (NCBI taxonomy): Eukaryota > Metazoa > Chordata > Mammalia > Rodentia > Muridae > Apodemus > Apodemus speciosus. The sequence continues at coordinate 19,530 of BDUI01030716.1, read as the reverse complement.
TGTTTTAACTCTGGAATAAAGTATCATTGAACTTAATAAAAATGTCAGCCTTATCACTGAGGACAATTATTTTTTCCCTTTTTCCCTCTGTTGAATATTTATTACATACAAGCAATATGCATTTCAAATACAATTCACACAAAAAAGTCTGATTGCTATATTTCCCCCACAAAGTTGCTGCCGTTGAGAAAGCTTATGTACATTCCAGACCCAACAGCAAAAGGTGTCACAATGTCCACACGAGCAATACAAATTATATTGGATGTGGCTTTCTTTCTCCCAAAGTAACAAAATACCTTGTAACTGTGCCTAACAGATATCTTCCCTGGAAGTTTGAGACCGTAAAACTAGGTCTACCTTTCAAGTGTCTTAGTCACAAACCAACCTATATGTTYACATATACTACAATAGTTTCTGTCAACATCCAGTTTTTATGTGTGCAATATATACCCAGAAACATGCAACTGTGGGATTGTAACTCATTGCTGTGAGGCAGCAAGGGTGGGAGAGTGAGGTTATGCTGCTATTCTTTTCAGCGTCTTGGGAAAAAACCTTGATCTCTGAAAAACTCACTCAGAAGTACATGCATTATGTCTGAGAGCAAGGCTTTTTGGTAAAATAGGATTTGTGTGTGCATTGGAGCTTAAAAGCTAAGTTTCAAGTTTGAGACTGAGAGTCAAATCCTCTCACTGAAAATTTGTGGTTAAGACCCATCCACCTGGAGGAACCTACTTATGTTTCAAAAAAATCGGTAGTGAAACATGAAGGTTTGCTACACTGGAACGGAGAGAAGTAAGCACAGTGCCATTCCCTAAAATATTTACAAACAAAATGGAAGAAAATGAACATGACCAAGAAAGCAGAGAATGAAAAAAATGGTGTATTGGAGAAATATARCTGAAAGCTAGGGAGGCAGAATGATGGGAGATCAGGCTTAACACGCCTGAAAAACATGACAAAGCTATCATATGTGGTGTCTGCAAATGTAATTTTAAAATCTCTATACACTGTAATTGGAATTCCTTCCTTGTTCACTGCAATATTAGGTACGTATTCATCCATGGCATTACGTAATCATTTTTACCATTTATTTTATTGAATATGCCAAATCTGAGACAGCTTCTGGGCTGGTAAAAATCTTAAATTTACTATGAAATATGTAGCAAGACAGAGATTAATTTTTATTCTTTCTTTACAATAAGTAATCAGTTGATTGGGAACAAGGTAATTGAGTGAGTCCATCTATTCTTCACTAACTTGAAATATCATTTATCATACATTGTCTGCTGACATAGATATGGTTCTATTGCTTTCCTATTCTTTTTTCAACATTCCATTTCATGTCTAAATTGATTAGTGATTGCATATTTTAATAACTGTTAGGGTTATCAGTCCCTCTTCAAAACCCCTTATTATCAAAATTTCATTTATGTGTTTTTCCTAGAATATCTGGTATTTATTCACTGTGGTAACATTAGATTATTTAATAAAGAAAATTGAAAATGTTCTCAAATTAGTTTCAGTGTAGGAAAAGATATTTATTTCTACTTATTAATCCTCCCTTTATGATTCTGAAAAAATCTCTTCTTGTGTAATCCCTGCTCATTTCTAGTGAATTTGTGTTTAACACTATTTTTCAAAAATATAATCAAGGTAATAACATAGGATTTAAACTGTGAGTAACAACAGCAACAACAAAACATTATGATGGGTTTCTTAACAAAAACAAAGTGACAATCTCAGGTGTGAATATCAAAACTCTGCTGTTTTTCCCATAGGTCATCATTCTTAAATCAAGTTCACACTTCTCTTGATGCTACATAGGTCCCTATTCAGTATCYTCTGACTTACTTTCTTCATACTTAGAGATCTATTATGAAAGAGGAACACTTAGTTCACACTAGGAAACTCCCCACTTCCCTGACATTTCCACCATTTTGTACTGAAACTTCTGTTTGCTCTGTCAACCCAGAAGAGCACAACTCCTCTGTGCCCTTGTCTTGTTACCACTTTTAATGCTTTACTCTGTATTTTTCATTCATATAGTCACATCCTTGGGTTCGATAATATTTTTTTCTGTTAGGTTTTGATAAGTTGATAAACAATAGATCATTATTTAATATGTTGATTAGGAAGAAACTGTTAGTTCACTGTTGAGCTAGGTGATGGCTAAGATTCTTCTCTCCCTTCAAAGCTGAGATATCAAAGCAGTACAGTAAAAAAAAAGGTCAAGATTCAGAGCTCCTTTCTTTCTTTACATTGATTGGAATTTAGCACCATTTATTTATATCACTCAACTGTCATTTTTTGGTTCTGTTTATGCTGGAATTATTTATATGCTTCGTTGGAAAAAGAAATACATTCTTTTACCTATTATGACTGCCAGATTCTCAAACATTTTATCCACTACTTGGAATAGATGTTATTTCTATTATGATATAGCTGTTCTTTTTAGAACCTCCAATTACCTGGAAGCCATCTGAATCCTATTCTTGCAGATCTGTTTCCTGGAGTTGTCTCACTGCCTGTTCTAATTTGGGCTAATTGCTTTTGAGACCTATTCCATAGTTAGTATGATCTGCATTTCAAGTTCCTTATTTTGGTCTTATCCTCTCCAATGTAACATTGAAATATGCTGCCAAACCCCACCCATTATTGTAGAGCCCCACTTCTGTGTTTCACCTGGATTTCTTCTCTCTGCTTTGCTCTCCCAGAAGGGCTTGCAGGATGAAAAACATCTGAAGCTGTAGGTAATTATTTTGGGAACATCAGACTGTAGAACTTCTTTAATGTAGGAATATCTAGGGAGTCTTAGTGCAGTAAGAACAAATTGGTCCYGGATGTTCTCTTCTTCATGTTCTCTGACCTATCTCCAATCTTCACTCTTGGTCCATGAGTCTAGTTAAAGACTCAGATAATGGACTTCTCCTGGCTTTGGTTCTCTGTATTCAGAGAAAAGATCAGTTCTGAAGTTTCCCCAATCTCTCTGTCCTAAGCCTCCTATTCCCTTATAGCATCTTTTTGTTTTTTTTATTCTTACATGATATGACATTTTTGCTTCTTATAATAGAATTATCTTATTATGAGAAAATATTCATTTTTGAAAGTAATCTTTATCTTTAATCTTTTAAAAATTATATATATATATATATATACATATATAT
>BDUI01030714.1:16728-28782 GCA_002335545.1 Apodemus speciosus | reverse complement strand
GTTCTGCTGAGGATACAAGTGTGGTCCACTATACTGATCTGGCTGAAGAATTTCAATGTCTAGAAAGTTAAACGTAGGTTCAGTCAGGGTTCAAGTAATGCTTCTACCAAGTTTGTGGTGTTTCTCCCCYGTTCAAGTGCTAGGGAAGGCTAAGYCTGCAGATTAAACAGTTTCAGTTCCAAGCCCAATAAAAATTGCACCAAAATAAGATGACCTAATGGATCTGCCAAATTGTAACTCCAAGTATCCCACGCAAAATTCCTGTGCCAGGGTGATAACATTCTTTTAATAGCTTATGTCCTGYAACAGACCTTGTGGTTTCCACATCTTTAAATAGATGTTACATTTAAGAGGAAAGCAAGCATCTATTCTATTAAATAHAATTACTATTGTCTTACTGCTTTTATGTCTGCTGATGGCTCTCAGTAAGACTGACATAGCAAATAAAAGTGAAACATTTTTTTCTTCATGAAGAAGAATTTGATGCTAACTGGATTAGGTATAGAAGACAGAAAAATGACTCCCTAATATCCTGTAGGATCTGAGAGAGAAGACATGTCAGTTTAGGCTGAGATTCYCWCAAATGAATTCATTTTGGAAGAGCCAGTAAAGATAATATTTAAAACTACTGGAAAAAAACTGGGTAGTTATAAAGTAGAACTCCATTACTAGAAAAAATAAAGACTCATATTCATAACTTCACAATATTTTAATCTTCAGGAAATTGTTCTCCTACACTTCACCCCCAAATAGAAGAGGATGGTCTGGCAATGTTAATGATAACACACATTGTAGTATTAGCTGAGTTGGGTCTGARTCCTGATACCAAAACTCATTGATCTAGCATGATACTTAGCCTCAATAAGCCTCAGTAAAATGGGAGAGATTGCTATATRAATTTTATTTTTTTAAAAGTGTGAGAATAARCAGAGTTGATTCAGAAAATTCCCCTAAACAGTTTCAAACCTAATGAAGGCTACTTGACATTGTGCAGYTTGCAATGGAAGCTTGTGATGTATGGACTTTGACTCTAATTTATTGACACTTCTTCAGTCCCAAGAACAATTCCCAGAGCACAGATGTTCAGTGGATTTTTATTGAATGAGTAAATAGAGCCACTAGGGAGGTTAGAATGAGCAGCCACTGAAAAGTTGACATCAGACTCTGGGCAAAGTACTAACAAGTAGCCTAATTAATGAAAATGTATGTATTTGATAACTTTTAACTCATATGTCGACGTTATGCAACTGAAAGCTGGAACAGTACATTGACACATCAATTTCCTAAGACGTTTGGTACATTTTACTAAAAGGTTTTCTTTCTTTTTTTTTTTTAGAACTACTTCTCTTTCTTTGCACGTTCTTTTTGACCTTTCAAAATATTAATAGCTAAAGGAGACAGTGTTGGAATTATATTGAGTCACTATTTTGATTAAATATTGAAGTAGAACATGTATTTCAAAGCCCACTTCTCCCCCTAGAATCAACATTTACTCTGAATGACCCACTCACTCAGAGCACTCATATCTAAAATCCACATCTCTAGCATTTATAATACAGTTTATACTTTCACATACAAGATGGTATATATATATATGTATATACATATATATATATATATGTGGAAAATTACTATCCTCAAATATTATGCACCAAACAAGGAAACAATGGAAGCAATGTCCTGAAAAAGGTGTGTGTATGTGTGTGTKTGTGTGTGTGTGTGTGCAAGAGAGACAGAGACAGAGAGAGAAGCAGAGACAGGGAGATATGGAGAGACACTGAGAGACAGAGATATACAGGTGTCATTCCTTGGGTAGTCAGCACCTTTGTTGTTGAGATAGATCTCTCACTGTCCTGAAATTCATTCATCAAATAGGCTAGCCAGAGAGCTCCAGGGATCTGTCTGTCTCTACCTCTCCAGCATTAGGATTAAGTCTTTCTACTACACCTGACTTTCAAGATGTGGGATCTTGTAGATTTAACCAGATTTTTCAACTGGTAAGAGAGCAATTTTCTAAATGAACTGTATCCCCAGTGTRCTGGAAGGTTTCTAAGACTCTGAAACAGTTCCAGGGTACGATTCTACATCGTTTATCTCCCAGTAAGGGTTTTATCATCGTACATGGCAAACTTCATACTCACTACGGTAGTAACTGAGGGACAAAGAATTGGCTATTGGGTTAAAAATGAGAAAAACCATCAATGCACCAATGACTGGCTCTCCAGGGCATGTGTATGGCATATCCTGGTGCTGCCCCTGAACATTCCAGCATATATACAGGGTACTCACTTCTGGCTTTCCAGCTTTTCTTATGCCAAGTCATAAAAACCAATTATGAAAACATTTTTTCCCTGTGCATAGAGTCAAAAGCCATGGCTTGGTGAGTTGGCTCCACAGGTGAAGGTACCTGCTACTTAGCGTGACAGCCTGAGTTTGATTCCTGGATCCATGTGGTAGAAGGAACGAACTAACTCCCACAAGTTACACACCGAATGAATGAATGAATGAATGAATGAATGAATGAATGTAAAATTTTTAATGAAAAAGCCAAGGCATTTGTCTGGAGAAAAGGGACTCAGGGTAGAAGCCAGGAATCYCAGCTGGAATGGTTCTAGTCACCCGATTCAGATTCTTGCCTGCTTTGCCTTTAGAAGAACTGATGATCCAAGCTGGGTGAAATTCTTAAGGTCCCCCAAGCCTGTTTTAATCAAAACAGGAATTTTGGTCCCAATATCCTGGATGAACCAGAAGGATGCCTTTTGTCCAAAGAAGTTTCAAAAGGATGTCGAGCCTTCTTGCCATTCTGTATTTTGCCATCTGTAGCACATGGACCAATGGCTCTCTGAGACATGCCCCTTGAACTTAATGAAGTCAGGACATTCTCTGCTCTAATAGTACTATAGTTTCAAACTGGCTGAAGTGAATGTTGCCAAAGTGATCACAGAATCCTKAATCTTCTTCTGTAYAGCTCACCCTATTATCTCCATCACCGCTATGCTCCAGCCTTCTTTCTATGAAATCCTTAAACATACCAGTCTGCTGGTATAAACTATTCCCTCTGCTCAAATCTCCTCCCTATAGAGGTCCATGTGATTCCCTCAGGATCTGGCTTGAGTCATCCACCCAGTGGGGACATCTACATTTAGATACTTAATTATGTTTGTGACCTCTCTCCTTATAAATCCCTAGCCAACCTCCTCTTACATTCCTCATTAACTTAGTTTGATATAAAAACGCTTATCTTCTACTCTTGCTGGAAACCGGAAATTATGGCCATGGCTTATTGTGTCTTCAGCAGGGCCTGACACATAGCAGGTTCATGAGAAAATTTCTATTTATTGGGGGATGAATAAAGAAATGCATTTCTGTGAATAGTTGCACTCTCACATTCACATTTTCTCTCAYTCTTAAATAGGCACAAGCTTCACAGCACATTTTTTTTCTATTACAGAGAAAGTAAAAATCACTTTATTTTTTTATTTTCTGTGTCCCCATAAGAAAGGGTGTAATCTTTTTCCATTGACTAACATATCCTAAGAGCCTAGAATTTTACAGACCCTGAGTTTAATCACAAATCAGTTTCCCAAATTTGAAGATTTGTATGATTGTCCTTTTTCTTGCTCTGTAGTATGTACCCATAGAAGAGAGTGTGCCTAAGACATTGCAGATACATGTCCAGCACATTTTTACTCTGATACTGTGTTCCAATCTGGATAGTAAAGGCCATTGTCACAACAGTTATAGACTCCAGAAAAATTATGGCACATAAACCCACACTGAAAGATCAGAGAGAAAGAAATTAACATTTACAGCACCAGCTAGCATGTACTGAACGTTCATTATCTGTCAGGGTGGTAAGTAATTAACTCGTTTAATCACAACAGCCTGYGAACTAGAAACCAGGAGCATCGCTGTTAACATATGAAGAGCCCAAGGTTCAGAGACACTAAGTAGATTTCAGTCTTTCCCCACTAGAAAGAGCCAGAGCTGAGATCTAAATCCCAAGAAACAGACCATTAGACCAGCCTGTGAAAGTGGCAGGCACTGTGGTGAGACTTTTCCAGATGCGACTTTGTTTCACCCTGTGGCAGTCCTGGAAAGTAGTCATTAATTACTCCACTTCCTAAAGATAAGTAAAAATAAGCAGAGCTGTGTCAAATGCCAACATTTAGATTCAAATATAAAATAAACATATTTATTTAAATATTGTTAGCAGGATGGKGTTTGCTCTGACTCATCACTAGCTGGAGACATTTTATGTTCTTAGYTTCCATTATATTTTTACTACTGAATGTGTCACAAGGTACACAGCTCGGTATTATAGGCCAAGTCACATTGCACTTACTCATAAGCACTGCGCACTTAAATTTTGGAAGAACATTTTATTTGATTTGAGCATCGAATGAGTAAACTCGGAAAAGGCATGGTTATGCTAAAGGCTTGTTGACAGATTTGCTAATGTTTAGTTCCTGTCATAGATGGGAGCCAGTGTCTGTCCTTTGCTAGAATGTCCTTCCAAAATGCCTCTCCCTTCTGTATTCATGAGAAGGAAGAACTGGGAAATTACTTGGTTCCTCTCCCCACTGTAAAAGAAAACAGYTGAGAGATGTTCATAAAGTTATTTCATGTGAAAATAACTTGTTTATGAGCCAAGGGTCTCAACAGGGACCCAGGAAACTACTTTTTAACCTCTGTTAGGCTAATACAATATTCCTCTGCAACAATAAGGACGTTTCATTTGGAGACCAAAAGGGAAGATACTTGAAATGTCTACACAGACCTTCCATGACTTGGGAAATGTTCCAATCTTAGGTGCATAGTGGACTTCATCTGTCCTAGACAACAGATACATTTTAAATAAGAAAACAAGAGCATACTTGAACCTGAAATAGGAAAATTGGCATATAAAGGGTTTGCTTATTGGGCACAAGGATTTGATTTTGATTTCCAGAATTTATGTAAAAAGGATAGATGTGGCAGTGCATCCAATTAATCCCAGTAATGTAGATGCACATACAGTCAGCAGGGTGACTTAATTGATGAGTTCTGGGCCAGTAAGARGCCCTGCCTCAAAAGTGATAAACAGAATTTCTTGGTATGATATCCAAAGTTGTCCTCTGATACATACATGCACACATGTGGGCACATACACACTCATGAACAATGCATTTTCATATACATACATTTTTTAAGAGGAAAAAATAAACAAGTGCTTGGTAAGTTGCTATTTTTAACTTAGTAATTAACAATGAATCAAAAATTTCTTCAAAACCAATTACCCAATAAAAATTGCCATAGTAACCATCACATTACACCACACAGACTTCTTGCGAGCCTCACAAACTCTCAGGAGTTGCTATCGCCACCTCCATGACAGGGCCATCTGCTCCACAGGGAGGAGGAGGAGGCAAGGAAGAAGTAGTTATGTTTGTGCAAATTGTTACTGGTGGGATCTTGGGAAGCAGACATATCAGTAGGAAATTTCATTTTCTGTGGAACTCTGTTGTGGTTTTCACCATAGTCTTAAGGTTCACATCAAAATAATACATCACTCTGAGTTACCTCTTCCTTTTCTCCTTCTCTTACCTTTGTCCTTTCCTGGAATGACTGTTGTGTGGATATGTTCTCCTTTGCCCTCTATGTGTCTTAGCTAAATACTTTACCTACAAAGAGGTTTTTCCAAATACTTGATCTAAATTAGCATGAGACATCTCATGAAAAAAGGATTTTAGCTGTAATGCTTACTATTGGGATAGAAGTGCCTCATTCTTACCTAGAAACCAATAAATACTTATGAAATAACAGGGATAAAAAAGAAAACTAGCTATGAGACAGTCGTCATTCACATCATCATCATCATCATCATCATCATCATCATCATCAATAAAATGGTCAAAATAGAAAAATTAAATCTGTTGATTAAATCATTCACTTAAAAAGTCCTGGAGACTGACGAGATTAGAAAAGGTAAGAACCTCAAATATATCATACCTGGCTGGGTCTTCTAAAAATCAGACTCTGAAAGGAAAAATTCACATTTGGCATTTGTTAGGGATGAAGTTAGGATTAATATCTATAGAAGGGAAGAGAAAGAACCAGAAAGAAATACATGGACATACCTGGTTTTAATACAACTACAACAGAGACCTGGATCCTGTAGGCAGTTTTGAGGCTGAGATAATCTTTTGGGGGATATTCTGAATTGGCGTTACAAGCTTTTATATGTCCAGGATTTTTCTGTCTTGGAGCAGTACTTTGGATATCTTCCCTCCCTCCCTCCCTCCCTCCCTCCCTCCCTCCCTTTCCGTTTCCCCTTCCCCCTCCCCTTTTCCTTCTCCTTCTCTATCTCCTCTATCTCCTCCTCCTTTTTCTTGGGGTGGTCATCAAAAGAGACTGATACTTCAGAGCTATCTGACAGAAATGATCCTGGRATCAAACATCTGTCATTGTTGAAAGGAGATCTTTGACTTATCATCACTTTGCCACTAGGATCCACTTCACATATATTCTAAGACTTACCCTCTACCCTGTGCTTAGAAGGCTCCACTTCTCTGGTGAAGTTTCCAAGAGGAAGATAAACTGTATTGATTCCACTCATTACTACAACTGCTTGAGGAGCCAAACAAGTCTTACATTGGCTCTCTGCTCCACTCTTTGACCCAACCACTTCCCCTATCCCCACTCTCAGAGTGTGATGACTGTGTCACCACACTTTCCTCTTATACCTTTAAGTCTTTACTCTTACACCTTTACCAGGATGTTCCTGCATCAGGATCTAGGCTAGAGTAAGTAATAAAGAAACCCTGGAGCTGTATACTGTTCTTTTTCCCCTCTGCTGTGTTAAAGGTCACTTAGCATGACTTAACAATACTAAAGTTGCCTACAGTATTTTCCCAGACCAGTGTCTTCTATATGTTTTCCCCAAACTACACTAAAACATCCCAGACTTATTCTACCACCTCCATGCTTACATTGATTACAATTAGTTTTAGACAAAGTACTCTTCGAGGAAGCTAAATCATAGCCCTAATAATACCCCATATGTCAGGAACTGCAGCAAATACAGTTTTGTTTTTTTCTCAGTGCCCTGCCCATGACCTGTTCAGAACACATCTCAAAGTAGAATAATATATACCAGTCTCAGTCTCATTGGGCCCTTTTCTCCCTCCTGCTCCATCCATAAAGCACTTTAGATGCAATGTCTGACAGGTCCTGGATTAAGAGGGAAGAGAATTGAATCAGTGTCCACTTTGGACTTCAAAACATATCCGATTTGCCTGACTACGAATATTTATAGACTTCATTTCCAAAGCGGGGTTGAAAGTGTCCTTATGTCCACATGACAAGGCCTCTCAGAGAAGGCAATGAATTATTTTCTGACAGCAGGAACACAGGGGTCACTCATTCATCCAACAAACGTTTCATATGCACTGATTATTGCTAAGTTCACTGCTAGGAGCTGTGTATCTATCAAGTGTTTGAACTACTAAAGGTTGTTTCTTTTCTAGTGGTTTCCTCTCCTCTTTCTCACTTCCACATTTTCTGTTTGTTACATAGGTCAGAAGAGTACTTGAAAACACTTGTTTTTATTTTTGTTTGTTTGCTTGTTTGTTTTGCTCCTTGAGTGAGACCTACTCTACCTTGGATATCATTGCTTTACTGGGTGTGCTGGCTGGTCTTAGTCAACTTGACACACAGACTAGAGTTATCTGAATAAAAGAAACTTTAATTTAGAAGATGTAGCCATAATATCTCGCTATGAAGCATTTTTTATTTATTATTGATGGGGGAGGTCTCAGGCCATAGTAGATGGCACCATCCCTGGGCTGGCGGACCTGGGTTCTATAAGAAAGCAGGCTGAGTAAGTCATGGAGAGCAAGCCAGTAAGCAGCACCCCTCCATGACCTTTGTATGATCCCCTGCTTCCAGGTGCCAGTCCTGCTTGAGTTTCGGTACTGATGTCCTTTGCTGATGAACATCACTATTATGGAAGTATAAGCCAAATAAACAATTTCTTCCCCAATTTGCTTTTTTGGTCATGGTGTTTTGTCACAAGTGGAACTATCAAAGACAGTGGGGTTAGGTTTTAAAGTTAAGAACTAAATCTGGTTTAAAGAAAATCTCTTCAATGTCCACAAAAAAAAATCAGTAAATGGCTATATACTGTTTCAACAACTCCAACATGCTCAGATTTACCCTCAGTATGATTGAACTCCAAACAAAGCAGTTAGATTATGTTTAGAGTCCATAATTCGGGGGTGGGGGGGAGATGTACCTTTAAACTGAGTGATCCATTGAAACCAGGGAAGTGAGTCCACCTTTAGAGGCTACAGGGTGACATAGATTATTGGATCTTCACGTTCTTACTATGTCAAAACTATTCAAGCAGATAGAATTATTTAAGATGCTTCATCTATACAACTGTTTTATTTCTCTTCCTGCCTCTCAATCCCAAATTTGCCATACATACATACATACATACATACATACATACATACATACTATATATATATATATACATGCATGCATACATACATACAGTTGTATATGAATATAGAAGGATATGTTTGTGAATCCTAAAATCATAATGAAGAAATTTCTGAACATGAAGATTGGATACAATTGAGCTGAATGGAAGGGTTTTGGAATCAGGTATGTTCCTGGCTCCATTGGGAAATTATTCCAGAACAAGTTAGGAGAGCTCTCGCCTTTTATCTTACCATTTAAAACAAGGCCATACACTGAGAGACCGCAGTGTGTCCTGAGCAGTTGATGGAGTCAGGGCTCAGCTCAGCCTCTCTCAGCTGTCACATCCAGGGCTGGTCTCTCCAGACGTAATCTTTCTGTCCACGAATGCTGCTGTGTTACACCTTGCCAAATGTTCTTGCTCTTCCTTCCTTTCTATATTCCACTCTCTCAGAACAATGTACCTCCATCTCTGCTCTCCTAACCCAACTCTGTTATTCCAATTTGAGCTTAAACCCAGTTTTCCCAGGAAGCATTCAGACTGTACTGCTGTGCAGTGTAGTTAGTACTATCAGAAGTAGCTTCTGAAATCTGAGTAAATGACTCACAATCCTGGCACCACCACCTCCATAGAGACGTTTCCTGAAAAGGGACTTAGTAAATTTTACCTTATTTCCCTCACCTACAAAATTGGGATTATCGTGAAAAGACCTTGTATGCTTTGGGCATTAAAGGAATTATCAATGTCAAAAACCTTGTGACTGAACAAGGTCTGTGGTGGCTCTAATAACAGCCATAGTGCTTGCTTCCTGTGTGAATCCAAATAAGGAGCTAGGGACACAATGGYTGTGACAGATGTTCAGCAATGTTAAGTGTTCTCACATCAGGTATAGGTATTCTCCATGCATCTTTGCCCTGATTGTCAACCTCCATATGCTGAGTTTGTGTCTCATTGTCTGTCTTCCTCATCAGATTTGAGTTGCTTGAAGGGAGATAGAACATTCCCTCTGATGTTTGTAGCTAGGATGCAACTCAAAGAATAGCTTTAAAGTCACACTTACACAAAGGAAATAAGCCCAATATGGCAAGATCAGAATTATGCAAATGAGGGCTGAGCTGGGAGATAGCACAGTTGTCAAGTGTTTGTGCAGCAAACACCAGGCCAGTCATGAGTGCTGAGTAGGTGAAGAGATGCAGACCCCTGCAGATTGATGGTCAGTTGTCCTAGCTTAATTAGCTAACTCCAGGTGCCACTAAGAGACGCCTCTCAAACTAAAAGGCAGATAGCTCTTAGAAATATCTGATAGTAACCTTGGTCACATACATACACAGACACACACAAACACACACACACACACACACACACACCCCTCACACACAAACTATAGACACACACATACACACCACCATACACTGCTAGCATACAAATTTATACTCATACAATTCACACACACACCACACCACACACAACACATCATACACACACATGCATAAACATACATACCCCCCATATCACATCATACACATATACCACATACCATACATACCMCACATACACACACTACACATGCTCACATACAAATACACCACATACCATACATACCATATGAAATACATACACACACATACCACACCACACACATACACCACATACCATACAGACCACATACACATATATACAACACACACTCACATATACCACATACCATACATACCATACACATATATATTCACACACACATACCACACCAAATATATACACCATACCAAATATACAGACAAACACACAACCCTTCATCCATATCACACACATCCCTCACATACAGGCCACACACATCTTATACATACCCCACCCCCACAAACATACCCCCCACACACACCTTACACACACAGACACCACCACCACCACCCCCCCATACACATGCACACCACACACATACACACACACACCATACCACACACACCACACACAAACACACACACACACACACATACACACACCATAAAATAAATGCTGAAATGTTTAAAATAGAATGACTATATTTTAGATACAAGGAACTCTGAAAACTGAGCTGTGTTCTGATCACTGAGCTGGAGATCACTCATCTGTGTGTTACACACGGCCACCTACTAACCTGGTGGAAAGGGTTTCTTAGTCCCCAGTTCAGGAGTCAAGTAAATCTCTGTTGGAGGAACAGGGGCTGACTTGACTACATAATACATTTGGTAATATTGCTGGCTTCTACCACCAGCAGCACGCCCTCCCATCCCAGTCATGAGAAACAAATCCTCTCCAGATACAACAAGGGTTCTGGGGTAGGAAAATGGCCCCTATTCTTTGGAACATCCACTTGTGAGTTTGGATGACAAAATCCATGTTTATAGAGGGCTCTGATTTCCTCTCTGAGCCATTAATATCCTGAATAGCCTTTCAGTAACATATGTTTCTTCTTAGCTGATACAGCCTAATCAATCAACCCAATAAAGATATTTCCGCAAGGAAAGTGTCATGTTTTYGGTTCGTACATTTGTTATTATGTTTCTGCTATTTCCTGGGCATAACTTCTCATTTTAGATTTAATATCTTTTAGACAGCATAAGTTTTTCATTCTATTTTTGGTTTCATGCAATGAATCTCATATATTTATTCATTGTAAATAGGAGTCATGATTTTTTTTTCTAAAATATCAGTATAGCAAGAAACCAAGATGCTATACTTGAGCAAAAGGCTCTTAGAATACCTCTCATCTTGGCCTTGGCACACACCTTTCTGGGGACAGGATTACAACATTTGGGAGTGGATTTATTCTGAAGTTTCACTATTTKACATTACAGTGTTATAAGCAGAGCTCGTGAGAGACCTATTTGTTGTTATTGTTTTCCCTGAGTTTGCTTCCTTATTTTCCAATACTGGCCCCAATATTTAATGACACAGAGAAATGATTTGTCTATTACTGAGGGCTGTGGCGACATAGAAACTTGACCTTTGCAAAGAGCTCGTGTTACATAAGCACATGGGAAAGCCTAAGAGCTAGGTTCATAAAACTCTTTTGGATAATGGGTCCTTCGGTAATGGGGACGTTAGAGGGGAAGCTCTCTTGGTTGCCAGAGTGAATGAACCTGGAAAATCCCCATGGCTCAGCAACGCGGTCTCTCGAAAAGACATCTGACTTGCCCTTAAGAAATGGCCTTCATACAGGGATGGGCACGCAGAGGTCACTTGTGCCTCTTCAGTGACTATCACCCCAAATATCCCAGCTGCTCCCCCAGACAACTGTCAACACACATTTACTGACTGACCACTCTGTGTCAAGTACAGAGACCCAGCGATGGCAGACAGCAGTCTTTACCCTCAGAACCCACAGATGAGCCCCCCCTAACCAATGAGAGCCCTGAGGCAATGCGGGCCAGCACAGGCTCCAAAGCAGGACAGCAGGACAGCAGGACAGCAGGACAGCAGGACAGCAGGACAGCAGGACAGCACAGGAATGCAGATGTCGTGGGAGGAGTTTCAAAGAGGCTTTTACTACATCTCAAGCCTAGAACTTTAGATCACTCTGTCTCTGTATCCCTGTTTCTCTCTCTCTC